>RJWH01008652.1:0-28716 GCA_004363575.1 Solenodon paradoxus
ACAGAGCAGGCGTGGCGGCTCATGCCCTGGGCCCACGTGAGGCCGAAAGCAGAGGAGAGAGAGGAGAGGGTGTCCCACACAAGCTGGGACCCAGAAAGGACAGCAGAGAAGGCGCTCAGATTGCACTGCCCCTCCCTGGCCATCAGGTCTGCACTGGCCGTGAAGGCCCCAACTGTGGACAGAGGAGGGCGAGTGCTGGGGCCACGCAGTTTTCCCTGCACCAATTTTGTTCTCTTCTCTCTAGAGCAGTATTTCCTTAAACCGGGCAATTCTCCATCGAAGTTTAAGTTGAATTTTGTACTATATACCTTATGTGTGATGCAGTAAAGTTTTGTGTTCTTGTAAGATTTTATTACTGTGGTCGGTCCACCCCTGTTCTAACACATGCTTCTGTCGCGCGAGGTTTACCGCTCGCAGGTGCCGGGTCGGTACACAGAACACCGGGGCGCGTTGCTTTCTACCAGAATTTCTTCACTTCGCCCTTTGATAGAAATATATGCTGCTTTTTTTTTTTTTAACTGACTGCAAACAATGTTGCTGTGAAAGGTTTTGCACGGGCGCCTTTCTCCTACGTGAGGGATGCGCTCCTGGACGTGGGGCGGGTGTGTCTCTGCTGCTGAGCGTGGAGGTGGCGGGCACAGCGCCCGGGAAACACGGCGGCTGTCCTCTTGGAGACGCCGGTGCAAACGCACGTGCTTCCCTGAGTGCGGCCGAGCACAGGTCTCGCTCCACTTACCCGTCAGTCCTCCAGGTCGTGTCGTGTCAGGCGTCTGCTCTCCTATCTGCTACGGGCTTCGCTGCTGGTAACTTTATGACGCGGGAGGCCGATTCTCGGGCGCTGCCTCTGACCGGTGCGGTCGAGGTGCGCGCTCAACTGCTGAACCGCTTCGTCGGTCCGGCAGCTTGCGGGACCCTCTGAGTGTCCGGGGCCACCTTGCAAAACGGCACGAACTTTTTCACCACTTTCTTTGGTGAACGGATTCTCGCCTCTGGCACGCACTGAACTGGCGAGTAATGGGCACGTTTACTCGGTGCCGTGTTTACGGTTAATGCTGTGTTTGCTTGTTAGAGTAACCGAGGTGCTCCCCCTAGTTTGCTAAGCTTCCTTTTCTGAATGAGCGATTTAACAAAAGGTGGCACTTCACCAAATTTTTTTCCTCCATGGCAGTAGGCTACTTTGAATGTGATCGCCTTTAATCTGTGAAAATAGTGAAGGATATTAATAGGTTGTATAAAATGAAGCCATGCCTGCATTGTGGGAATGGACTGAACTCGTCGCGATGTGACTTTTACAACAGCTGGGTTTCTTAGCGTTTTAATTTGGATGTTTGTATTGCACTCGGGAGCTGAGATTCTTTTCTCATACTGCCTTTGTCTGAGTTTGGTACGAGGGTTATACTCACTATTTAACTGTGTTAAATGAGTGAGGCACATCCTTTATTTTCCCATTCTCTAAAGGAGATGATGTAATTTTGCATAATCTGTATCTTGAATGTAAAACTGTCTGAACTGCTGGCTGTTTTTTGTTTGCTGTGTGTTTGGTTTTTTATTTTGGTGGCGGGGGGGTTCTGGTTTTGATGGTGGATTTTAATAGGATATTCCATTGCCATATTTATTTTAAATCTAGTTAGATTTTCTAATTGCTCCTTGGATGATATTTATTTCATCTACACTCTCAGACCGGCGTGAAGACATTTGGTGCACTCGCAAGCGACGGGCTGCATCTTTGCTGTTGGAACACATGCTTCCTTTTTCATACTTTGCAGTATTTTATTTAAATTTTTTTACATTTTCTTCTTTGATTCATGAATGAGAAAGGCTCATTCGGTGATCGTTTTTAATTCTCCTCTTTCATTTTCTATTACATCTCACCCGTCACTGCATTTTTTCTTACCTCGACTTTCTTTACCTTTGCTCTTTTTCTTGTGATGACATTTTTGACTTAAGTTGGATACCTGGCTTCAGTCTGATATAACCTTTGATGATTTTTATTTCCCTAACTGCTATTTACAGGTATATAGCAGGTGTTTGATAGCATTTTTAATCTAATTCCTTTCTGTTTTCTAAGTTCTATCATGACTTTTTGAAGGAAAGACACAGGCAGGAACAAAGGCGAGTAGGCAGGCAGGCAGAAGGAGAGGAGGAAGAAGCATTTATTTCTTTTATTTAACGGTTCATCCTGGTGTCCCCCCAGCTCCAGGCCACGGATCCGGGCCCTTTGGGTGAATGCGAGCTGCACCCGCAGGAGGCTGTGGTTTTAACCGCCAAGCCACCTGAGTCTCTATTTGTAAATTATTTAGAAATGCTTCTTAACGTTTCCAAACTGATGACACCATTTTTTGTCATCTTGGAGAAGCTTGATGGAATCCGGCACATACTTTCACTAGTTCTTTGGCAGTTACTGAGATTTGCTTTTTGGTCTAGTATGTCATCAGTCTACAAGCATTGTATTGATGCTTGAAATACCGTGTATTTTCCAATTTTACTCACTGCTCTGGACACGCTCATCATGTGACCAACGGTGCCGGCTGTCAAGCAGCGCCGCGTCTTCTGTGTGAGCCTTGTCTGCTGCCCTTCTCAGGTATGAACGGGAGTTGCCGAACTATATCACTGTGGTTATAGGTGTTTCAATGATTTCTTGGGATTCCGTGATTTTTCTGAAAATATCTGAAGCTCTCATCAGGTAATGGAGACTTGATAATTTTGACGTCTTCCTGGCGAAGGGTTCTGTTATTATTTAATAGCCACCACCTGATTATACATTCATGTCTGTTGCTGATGGTCACGTCAGCCAAGATTTCTCATCAGAATTTCTTGCCTTCTGTGAAGTTTTCCTGATTGCCTTCCCGGTGCAGCGCGGTGACGTGACAGCTGACGTGTCTGATAAGGGCCCCTTCAGTGTTTCGGAAGCGACCTGGACAGACACTGGTCAGCAGGGCAGCAGCTGTGTCTCCTCATGTGAGGTCTCAGACCTCTGGCCGGGGCCGCAGCGCCCAGTCCATTGCTGCCAGCGTTTTAGTTCCTGCACCCTGACATCAGTCACCAACTTTGTCTAATGTTGAAGAGAGCTCGACCCTCCGCGACGAAGCCACCTGCTCGTGCGCTGTTTTCATCTGCATTCCTTTCTCACCAGCTCTTTTCTACAGATCAAGCTTCGTCACCACAAAACAGACGTTGGGGCAGCTTCTTCTTCAGGGGTGTTAGCCGTGAACTGTCTTAGTCCCCCTGGATACTGGGATTCGAGGACTTTATCCGAAGCTTTTGCACTTAAATTCCGTTGCTCGGGAAGCGGGCGGGGATAGTACCACCTTCCTAAGAGGGTCCGGGAGGGTCCGTGGAGACAGGTGTCCGACAGGCTCACCGCAGGTGCTGGGCGCAGCTTCTCGTCACTGTCCACTCGGCCGGGAGGGCGGCTCAGCTGGCAGTAGCCAGGACCAGCTGCCCCTACCCGGCATTGTCAGGACACTGCGGCTGGTCATCTGCTTTTAAGGCTGCTGCTGAGAACTCAGCTGCCAGCCGAACGGGGACCCCGGGCGGGGGCCGTCTTTCCCCGCTGCTGCCTTAGGTCTCTTTCCGGGGCTGCGCGAGTGAGGGGTCCTCGTGTGCGTCTTTCGTTTCTCCTGCTGGCGCGGGATCTCCCGGCGCTGGTCCTTGCAGATAAACGCTGACCTGCTGTCCTTCTGGAGGTCCCCCCAGGGGCCTCTGTCTCTAGAACGTGTGTTGGTTGTGGGATGGCCCATGTGCCCCGTGTCGTGACGCCCCTCAGGCCCAGCGCCGCCTGACGCGCAGCTCCTGTCAGCTCCGCCAGCTGGGACTGAGGTGGGGAGGGGGCGAGGACCGGCCTCGCTGCTGTGGCCGAGCTGCCAGCTGGCCGGGCAGCGGTCTTCAGCGTCAGTCTTGTCCTGACGCCCGCATGGCCGTGCGCGGTTTCCTGGAAACAGTGACGTCCCACCGCCGTTCCTCGGCATTTTATTTGTTCTTCTTGGTTCTCTGACTTGGCTGCTGGTGGGGCCTGTGGGGACACCCTGGGTCCCTCCAGCCCTCTGCCCGGTGTCAGCACAGCGCGGGGGCCGGGCTCGGGGACCCTGCTCACTCGGGAGCATGGCCAGGAGGCGTCACGCTGCCATGAAGTCCCCGCTGCGGTGACACGGTGTGGCCGCCACTCGGTTTCCAAACTTGTGGTTACAAATTCACAGGAGCAGATTTCTCCCCATGGTGGGCAGAGGGATTTCATTTGAGCACGTGAACATGGCGGGACTCACCCTGTTCTGGACCCCGGGTCCAGCCCTCTGCTCAGGAGCAGCCCGGTGACCACCGCGCCTCCCAGTCACCACCCGTACCTCCCGGGCCCGTGATCGCGCCTCCCGGGCCCGTGATCGCACCGGCTCACCGCTGCGCGCTCGGCGGTGGCCCGTGGTGGGATGGCCAGCACTGGGGTGCCCGCTCTAATGGCCGCACGCAGTGAGGTTTGCAGGGAACTCCCACAATCTCCATGTCTTCATCTGATTCTGCGGGGACAGCTGATAAGCTGAGGGAAATGACCCCCCCAGTTGCCTACAGAAACGCAAGAACTGAGATTCCTTTGGCGACAACAGCGCCGAGCTGCTCAGCAGGAGCAGGGAAACGCGGAGCATCCTGTGCCCCGGGGGTTCCGGACACGCAGACGCGTGGCGCAGGCAAGACAGCTGGCTCGCGGCCTTCCGGCGGCTGAAAACGCCATGCCAGAGGGAAAAGGACGGGCGCCGCGTCCGTCGGACAAGGATGGACCACTTGGAACGAGGGCGGGCCGAGGAGCCGCGGCGGCCTGGGGGTCAGCGGCGGCCGTGAGCACACCTGCCCAGCGCTGCCCTCCGGAGCGGGACCTGTGGTCGGAGAGGGGAGATGGCCGGGCAGCCGCCCCTGCACATGAGGTCTCACGCACCCGGCCCTCCTGCGTCAAAGCTGTGGACAGGGCTCTGCTTCCCCCTGGAACCGTGGCCGCACGCGGGGACGCGGGGCTGGTCGTCGCCAGAGCCTGCGCCTGCTCCTGGGAAAGCGCCTTCCCCGGCTTCTTCAGGCAGAGGAACCAGAGCGCAGGGGTCTCGGAGGCCCCCGGGCTGCTCCGCAGGACCACTGCCCCGTGGGTCTGCGGGAGATGCCCACACGGCTCCCCGTGGGCAGCGGCTGCGCCCTGCAGACCCGCTCAGCCTGTGCCCGCTTCTCGCGCTGAGTTGTGTGTCTGGTGCTTTTTCAGACGAGAAGACCACTCAGTTTCCTGTCCTGCGCCCAGTGGCCCCTTGGCCACGGTCCCTCTTGCGCGGACTCAGGGGCCCTCAGACCCAGTGCCTGGCTGGTGGCCGTCAGGCCAGCACACGGGGCGGGACACACACACAGCTTCTTTCGTTCCCAGCTGAGGACAGAGCGGGGGGGGGAGGTCAGAGGCCGACCTCAGACTCCACAGAGGGCGTCGCTCATAGCCGGGTGACGCTCGTTCCACACCCAACACTTCCAGCATCGCCCCAGACCCGGCTCGGCGCGTCGGGAGCCCCGGCCAGCTGCGCGCCGGTGGCCGCCACCTGCAGTTGTGTTGGCCGTCGTGACGGGCTTGAGTCACCTCGTTCCTGCTCTTCTTTGTGTCGCAGATTAAAGGCCGCCCTTGAGGATCCGGCGTCTGTGCCCCCGCGACTGAGTCTCGGCGTCTGTTTTCCAGAGACCCACGGCCTTTCATTACAATGCGACGGAAAACAAGTGTGTATAAGTCAAGCAAAAATAAAAAGTGAAAAGTTAATAAAACTAGCTGGTTGGGAAGGTCGGTCTCGGCCTCAGAAAATCTCCCGAGATTCCTGAAACTCTCTTGCCCGAGCGGACCACGCCGGCAACGCGGACGCCAGGAGGAGGCCCCCAGGGCCGCTGGGGGCGCAGCGTGAAGGGGAGCCGGACGGAGCAGGAGCAAGCGCTTGGCGCCGTGTGCGTAGGGCTGTTCCTCCGGCCGCGGGGCGGGAACCGGGTCCTTGGGGTGTGCGGGGGCTGCACGCGGCGGGAGGCGGCAGACCGAACCTATGCTCATCCTGGAGCTGTGCCTCTGCAGCCTCGAACTGAGAAATGGGGGACACGAGTTTTCTCCTGTAAGGAAACACGAATGAACCACTCAGTTGGAGGTTCTGCTCAGTTCTTCTGACAAGTGTTAGTCATCGAGCTTTCCCGTGTTTCGTCACTTACACCCATCACGTAGCCCCGCCAGTAATGGGGCGCGAGACGCGGACTTGGGAAGTCTGGGGGTGTCGCGCATCTGTCCGTGACCTTGACATCGTGTCGTGTGGGCCCAGCACCGGGGGTGTGCAGATGGCACCAGGGCCCAGCGGGAGGGCGGTGGCGCTTGCTGACGCAGCTCTGCTGTCCCCTGCTGTCCAGCCGGCGTCCAGCTCCTCCCTCAGCCCAGACCCAGGAGGCCGGGAGAACACGGCCCGTGACGCTCAGTCACCGAGCTTGCCTGTGTCCATATGCAGTGTGCAGCTGTGTGCAGGTGTGTACGTGCTTGCAGGTGTGAGCATGTTGTGAGTATGTGTGTGCAGGTGTGTATGTGTGCAGGTGTGAGCATGTGTGCATGTGTGTAGGTGTGAACATGTGCGTGCATTGTGTAGGTGTGAACATGTGCGTGCACAATGCAGGTGTGTATGTGTGCAGGTGTGAGCATGTGTGCAGGTGTGTACGTGTGCATGTGTAGGTGTGAACACGTGTGTGCACACATGCAGGTGTGTAGGTGTGTATGTGTGCACGTGTAGGTGTGCACACACGTGTGCATTGTGTAGGTGTGAACACGTGTGCACATGCAGGTGTGTGCATGTGCAGGTGTGAGCATGTGTGCAGGTGTGTATGCGTGTGCAGGTGTGAGCATGTGTGCAGGTGTGTACATGTGCATGCGTAGGTGTGCACACATGTGTGCACGTGTGCAGGTGTGTGCGTGTGCAGGCATGTGTGCATGAGTGCACTTGTGTTTGTGGGAGATGCAGCAGGTCTGGGTGGGGTGTGTGACGTGGCACCCAGAGAGAAAGGTGTTTAGCTCTGTCAGTGCGGTGGCACCTAATTATAAAAATAACAAAACTGGTCATCGGCCAAAGGCGCCTCGGTCGCCACTCTAACCACAGGCCACCGACCGCTGGACGCCGACCTTCCGCCCTGAGACAGAGCCTGGTCACCTGCAGGAACAGACTCACTCCAGCTTCCTGGAGACCATTTCCGTGGTGCTGTGTTAAGGGGTTGATGTTTCAGGAAAAGGTCAGGGTGATTATTTAGTGGGAAAAATTGTATTTGCTGGGACTTTATTGGTTCTCTTTCAGAAATCCGACTTATTTACGACAGAGTCCTCTTCGGGCAGAGGGAGCAGCTATTTCTCTTTTATGACACCCCTGCCTTGGTGTAAAATTGTGCCATAAATGATGCTGACAGAGTCATACGCTGCTCTTGTATTTTTTTATGTTGTAAAACTTTGCTCCTTTATGGTCAAGCGGACAAACTTGTGACTGTCGGCTCTGAGGGCGCCTGTGGGAGGCCGGGGCGCGGGGAGGAGGCGCCTGGGCCGGGGTCTGCTCCTCCGAGCAGACCTGGAGCCGGGCTGGCCACGTCGAGCCCGAGCCGAGGTGCCGCCCGGTCTGCTTGGGCGTTGGACACGGGCGTTGGGCCCGACCCCTGCTGACCTCTGACCCAACTCTCGCCGTCAGTATTGTCACTTTGGGGGGGGATGCAGGCCTCCCTCACGGTCAAGAGCACCCTGAGGGCCTGCTGTCCTGGTGCGCCCGGGGAGCAATTCCAGCACAATCCTGTGCGGGGCGGTGGCTGCTGACCGCACGGCCTGGAGCAGGGTGACCAGCGGTCAGTGCCGGCGTCTGCGCTCACTCCAGGGCACAGGCCACTTCTGCACGCTGAGTGCACACATGACCATCGTCCCGGGTGTGTGCGGAGACGAGGAGGTGAGACCAGCCTGTAAAGGACAGCGAGTCCAGGCGTCCAGGCCCGGCTCCAGTGAGGGGCGTTCTGCAGAGAGCACCGCCCTGGCCCCGGGCCCCAGGGTCCCTGGGCTGCAGGCCTGGAAAGCACACTGTCCGGGCCCGAGGGGAGGGTCAGACGAGGTGGCTTCTGCAGAAAGCAGGAGGGGTCGCCATCCGGGGGACATCCTTCTGTTGTCTTGGGAGTGGAACTGGCGCTTACGTCTCCCTCGAGGCCGTCGGCAGCCATGGGGACACTTGTCACCACGTGGCGCTCCTCCGGCCTCAGTGAGGGGGCTGCAGGGAGACGGCGCCTCCCGGGCTCCACCCTCCCGACCGAGTCTGGCCCAGCCTGGCTCCTGACTCGGAGACCCCGTGTCCAGAGGGTCCCCAGGCTCAGCCGTGCCCGTGGCGCCCTCCCCCTGGGCGCAGGTGGGAGCGCCTCCCTTTCCACGGGAGCCATGTCTGCCCGAGGCCTGGGTCCTGTGGGGCAGCCTGCTGTCCCCTGGCCGCCACCGGGAGGCGGTTCTGAAGTCCGCATGCAGCGCCCGGCGGGTTCCAGTGGGCTTGGGGGGTCGCACTCAGGCAGGGGCCTCGCTTCACCACTAGCGCAGCTCCAGGCCCCGCCTGCGCCCTCCCCTCGGCGAGCTGCTTCCCGTCTGTGTCCGCAGGAGCTGCGCACGTACGGGCAGGCTCGCAGACGCACGTCGCGGCGGAAACCCGGGTTCGTGTAGAATTTCATGACCACTGTCATTCACATTTCGTGGACACGTGGTTGGAGTCCGAAAGCGCTTCCAGAAGGAGCCTCCTGGGGCTGTGCTGGGCCCCACCCCGCGGCGCGGAGGCCGGCCTGTCCCCGTGTCCACGTCCAGCGCTGTCCGCCCTGCGCGCAGCCCGCCTGCCTCAGGTTCCACACTTTCACGGGAGCACCTGTGAGCGCAGGTTTCTGAGGATGTTAAATAAAACCAGGGACCTAAGGTCTACAGTCGGTGAGGACGACCAGCGCGGACGCGTCCAGCCTGGCTGCGTGCACACTGGGCTGTCCGAGCAGCCCACCGAGCCAGTCTGTTCACACCCGTGTCTGCAGCGAGTCAGCCCGTCACAGGCGGTCGGCGCGGCCCGGCCCCGAGCTGGGGAGGTAACCTTTAAACCCAAGTCCTTCCCAAGCTCAGTTTCTAGTGTTCAGACTGAGCCGCTCTGGGAAGGAGGAGTGTAGCGTTTTCTAGGGTCTGACAAGCAAGGCTCCCACTTTCCCGCGTCAGACACCTGACGTTTGCCAGCTGCACGGAAAACCCCGGGTCAGACCTGAGTGTGCAGAGTTAGAGGGAGGAGAGGTGTGGCCAGAGCAGGGCGGACACAGTGTCACCTTCTGTCAGGGGCGATTGAGACCCGCAGGGAGGCCCCTGGCCGCCGGCCGCCGGCTCCGCTCCGGCCAGGGAAGTCCCGCTGTCCTGCGTGAGACGAGGGCCGGCCGTGCGGGCTGCCCGGCTCTGGCGCCTGTGGCCAAGGCGCACGGGGTGGCTGTGCTTGTCCCTCCGCCTCCTGGGTCTGTGTCTTCAGCAACTCGTCCTGGGGCAGGGGTGTCCTCTGTCCCTCTCGCCCTGGCCACCATCTAGAGGTTTGACACGGTGGACTCGGCTTCTCAAATGAACAGCTGCTCTCAGTTGCTGAGGGTGTTGGCAGAGTAAGGAGATTTTGTAAAACAAAATGCCCATTTGGAAAAATAAAACACAAGCGTTACTGAGTTTCTCGTGCCCATTGATGCCAATAATATTTAATGATATTTAATGGACGGCCCGTGTCCAGCTCATGCCCATAGCAAGCTCTGCTGCTGTGAACGTCCTCGGGCGGTTCGTTCAGTGCTGTCCGTGTGAACCGGCCTCCCCGCCTCGGGGCTCGGATGAGAGGGGCCCACGGCTGCCCTGCTCCTGAGACCCAGCAGGCCCGGGGGCGTCACGGGGTGACACTCGGGGCTGCTGCACCGCCTGCGAGCTTGGGGGAGTGTGAACGTGTGTGCCGAGGCCACGAGTGTGCACGTGTGCCGTGTGCCGTGTGCGTGCGTGTTCCGGGCTGCAGGTCAGCGGCCTCCGAGTCCCCCGTCCGTCTGTCTTCCGGAGGTGACCTCTGCAAGAGAAACTGCACAGGAGCTGCTCTGCCGCTCGAGGGAGCAGAGGGCAGAGCAGGGGCCGGACAGGAGGCGCCGGATCCGAGAGACAGACAGAGGAGACACAGAGACAGATGGATGCGAGACAGGGAGCGATGACGGATGCAGGAGGAGGGGAGGCGGGAGCGCCGCTCAGCTCCGTCCTGGCTCACCAGACACCAGCATCCGGGCGTGGAGAAGAGGCGGCCGGAGCCCCGAGCGAGGCGGCGCTTGCTCCCGGGCCGGCTGCCCGCTCTCCCCGGAGGCCGGTGCACTGGCTTTGCGGGCCGCGCTCGTTCAGGGCGCCCTCGCCCCGGCGCCGCCCCGCCAGGCTGGCACAGCCCCCGCGCCCGGGCGCGCTGCTGGCTCCTCCTCCAGCCTCCCTCGGAGACCCAGTGGCAGATTGCAGACTCAATTACTCTCATGTCAGGTGATTATCCGAGGTCTTAATGTAATCTTCCATTCACACATACCATATTTCAATTACGGCAGCTATGAAACAAGCTGTGTATTCAAATCGCCAATCACCTTATCACTGCTAAGCAATGTCAACTGTAAAAAACGCCAGCTGAAGGCAATTACACATGTGTTGAGAACCGATTATGATTACTCTCTGTGGTATTTGTGATGAGCTGGGGAATGTTCTGAAAATTTAATTTAATGACAATATGCTTGTTGTACCATCTATAACGCCTCCTGAATCCAGCACGGGGCTATTAAAGCTGAGAGGAGCGTGTGATCGCCGCGCGGAGAGGCTGGGCGGCCGGCGCGATGCCTCTACAGGGAGCACTAGGTAATTTCCCGCAGCCGCCGCAGACAGCTACCCGCTCCAGCTGCACGCGGAAGGTGGTCCCCCGCGCCCGAGCTGACTTAAGGTGTTTTCTCTGCTGCGGCGGCGGGGGCGCCGGCACCCCAGGGACCCGCTGCCCCCTGCGGCCCCGGGACGCCCGCGCCGCCTCTCTCCCCGGGGGACAGCGCCTCCAGTGCGGGGCCCAGATGTTTCTGGGACGAGAGCGATGCGCAGACACATCCTGCCGCGCTCAGCCTGGCAGGTCTCCCCGTGGAGCCTGCGGTCCCAGTGGCCACAGCTTGACCACTGCACCACGACTGCCCACTGTCCCGGGGGCAGCAGAGGACGCAAGGGCCCCGGCCTCTTGGGCAGGCAGGGAGGTCCCCATGTGGGGCGACGGTCTCAGGTGACCGTCACAGCCAGGCCTGGTTTACACCTGGTCCCGCAGTCACGTCAACAGGCCAGTTCCAAGACCTGGGGGCAGGGTGGGCACTGCAGGGGGAGCAGGGGCGAGGGGAGGCGGTCGGGGGGGCGGGTCTGGAGAGGGGCACTGTCCAGGGCGGGGCGAGGACTGGGGAGAGACCAGAGCAGGGGAGGGGCGAGGGCTCAGAGGAGGGAGGAGGTCTGGGGCGAGGGGACAGGGTGGAGGACTGGACAGCAGAGGCCAGGCCCTGGCACTGAGGGGACTGGGGACCCGACGCCCCATGACTGAGAGTCACAGTCACACCTCTCCACCTGGGAGGCCCGTGGCCTCTGAGAAGCCCCGCCTACCTGGCTGGGCACGGAGGGCTGGCCCGAGGGAGAACGGCGTGGGCCGGCCTCAGTCCCGCACCGTCTCCTCCCCGTCAGACCCGTAGGTGTTCCCCTCCTCCTGTCGTCGAGGCTGGCGCGGCGCCGTCCCACCTGGGTCATCGACTGACTGCAGGTGCGGAGCAGGGGCCTCTGCGGGGTCTGCTCTCCCACGGGAGCCACGCCCGCAGCCTCAGCAGCGTCCGCAGCCCACGGGGACCTCCCACCCACTTTCAGCACCTCTCGCGCCGCGCGTTTCCCCGCGGACGATTCCCTCACGCGCCGGATCCCCGTCCAGGCCCTTCGCTGAGCCCCTCGACTGCTGTCCGCCTGCCCCAGGCCTCTGCAGTGTCTCCACGCCCGACGTCACCTGCGTTTTCCTTATTTTTGTCCGACATTTCTCTCCCTCACCAGAATGTAAGCAGCATCAAGACCAGGTATTTTCGTCCCTTTTCCCCCATCTCTAAAATAAAGACCTCCAGTCAATGTTTGCAGAAAAGGTGAATGTTTTCATTTCAATACCTGTTCTTTAGCTTTTGAATGTGGGGTCGTGTGCTGGAAACCTGGTCGGGCACTGGGATTTCAGCGGCTGAATCTCCTCGCGTTACTCCGAGTACGGCTCTGGGAAGACAGATGCAGCGCCTTCGAAGGCCTGACGGGAGGGCGGCGGTCCCACTGGGGCCCCTCACGGACGGAGGTCAGGGCCACGGCGGCGGCGCGGGCTGCGGGGGGCGCCATCAGGCTGTGCGGCGGTGCCCCCGCCAGTGCCCGCGCCCTTGGTGAGTCCAGAAGCTTCCCGCTTCCCAGCCGCACTGATAGGAGCCGAGAGCCCGGCTCCCTCCCTCGACCCCTGGCCAGGCTGCAGCTGCAGGGGTGAGGGCTGCGGTTAGACCACCTGCAGAGGCGTGTCTTCCACCTCTCAGGGCACCGGGCCAGTGAGCTGTTTCTGCTGGAACCACCTTGAGATCATCAATGGAGGGAAGGCATTTTCTTCTTTACAGGTGTTCTATCCATCTACCATCTATCGGTCTGTCCACCATCTCTCTCTACACCTGCCTTTCTATCTCTATCATCCATCCATCCGTAGTGATGAAATCACAGCTGATTGCGAGCAAGGATATGATTGCAATATCACGACTTACTGGTTAAAACACGTAAGTAAATCAGATGGCAAACAGAGATGAAAAGAGGAAAAGCGCAGTGTGACAGAAGGCCTCCTTTTAACCCCGTGCGCTTCCGTCCTCCAGTCCTCCCCGCCCGGGGGGCAGACGGCAGCCCCTGGAGTCACCCGCAGGCCCCGCTCAGGCGGAGGTGCCCCTGCTGGGAGTTTGCCCCCGGGGACGCTGGCAGTTGCCGGGACATTGTCGCTGTCCCCGTGGGGCACTCGGCACGAGTGGAGGCCGCAGATGCCCGCACTTGGACGGACGGACCCCGGGGCCGACACACAGGCCTCGGCCGGAAGACCGTGGCCCGTGGCCGGGCGGGTGCTGGGCGCTGCCTCGCGGCTGCCAGCCTCTTGCCGTAATTCAGCCCGGGTCTCCCGTGGATGTCGCGGACAGCGTCTCCTTCAACCCTGGTCTTGATGAACATCGCCCGTGGCCAGCAGACCTGGAATTGGAGAACGCTTAATAATATTTTGCAATAATATTCTTAGGACCAGTTTAAGAGGAAAAAAAGCAAAACCAAATGAATTCAGACCTGGAGTTGGGGCAGCCCTGTGTCGCAGGCGGCGGGGAGCTGGGCGCCCACCGTGTGAAGCCCGAGGGCCCAGGTGCGACGGCAGGGCCAGGATTTAAAGAACAACAGCAAAACAACAAAAAGCCACAACCATTTCGGACTCTTCACATTCAGTTTTCAACTTCCCCCCAAAGTTGCCGGGCGAGCTAATATCACACTTTGTAGAATAAGAAGCAGCACTTGAACTCTGCATGCTTGGACGTTGCCAGTCTCACTGCCTTTAAGTTTTAGCTGCAAGCCCTGCTGCACCGCTGTGTCTGTGTCACGTTTATGGAAATAAGACAAATGCTGCTGCTGTATTTAGGTGCAGCTTAGCCACCGACTTCTGCAAAGATCAACACAGAAGCTGTTCTGTCTGCTCCGCTTCCCAAGTCTTATCATCACACAGGAAGCCAACAGGCACGGGCACTTACACATGGTTACGTTTTCAAAGGCCCACAGTGGAATCACAAATAAAGGTGCTGGGACGCGGCCTGGCTTGCTGGCTGTTTTTCTTCCGAGAGAATTCTGCACTCAGAAAAAAAGCGCTGTGTGATCACAAATTATGTGCCTCTCCTTCCCTCTCTGGCCCAGGGCAGCGGCGACTCTTGCCATAGGTCACGGAGGATGAAGCCCTGAAGATCTGGAGCTTCTTAATTGCATTGCCGACAACTGGCTCCTGCCAGACGTCCCCGACGACTTACGGCCACGCGCAGATAATGTCCCTTCCCTGCGAGCATGAAATAGATGCCTCCTCTATTGCGACATTAATTAGACTTCCAGGATCTCAGAGAAATTATAGCTTAAGCCCCTGCTGAAAATTTTAGGTGATATTGTAAAAGAAATCCTGCCACGACTAACAAGGAAATGAATTCACCTTGAGGCTCTGTTGGTTTAGAAAGAAAAAGAAAGACGCTCTCGGCCCGGTGTCCTGGGATGACAGTATGTGAGCTCTGATGGCGTTCCAGCGAGCTTTGTCAATTCTGACACTGCGAGGCGGGCGGCGCGGCAGGACCGGGCGCTGCCTGCAGGGCCGTGCATCACAGCCCAGGGAGGACAGGAGGAAGGAGCGGGAGAGGGCAAAAGGCGAAATGGTTTGTGTCCATTTAAGAAAAAATCAATAATAGCATAAAATTGATTTAGTGCTTGTCATAAAACATAAGTAAGTGCTGGAAAATAGAGAAAATTGAGTCTCAATTTAATCTGCACAAAAGCCACACTGTACTGATGGAGAGGCCGGGTGGGAGCGCCGCATAAAACCCAGAGACAGATACTTAATTGTCATATTAAAGACTGTTTTCAGCTGCGGTGTGGAGGGGAGGACCCATTAATCATGTGGATAAGGGGCACTGAAATCAAATCTCAATTAAAATCTGTTCAATAATGTCTCTAATATGTTTTTCAAGCATTAATTTTTCCCCATCGATCCCACCGCCCATAAATCAGCGACGTCGCGGGCCATGTAATAGTTTATGGAGGAGAGGATTATGGCTTTATGAAGTTAATGCGGCAGAACCATTTAATTTACACGGGCTAAACTTTTATGTCTGTTGTTCATCCCTATTATTTTCTTCAGCTAAAAATTATTTGGGCTATAAACGTAAAACCCAAGTCCATTTTTTCCAAATGCCTATATATTTAGCAATCAGATTCCAAGTTATCTCCCCAAATGTCTCTGGGGAAATGACACTTTGAAGGACAGACAGCAGCGTCTCAGGTAGAAGCGGGGGGAGCGGCCTGCACGAACCTGTGGCCTTCGGGGGCGTTACGGCGGCTCCCGGAGACGGCTGCCCGCCTGCCCGAGCGTCCCGGGCTTTCACGACCCCCCGCCTTCTGCTCGGGCAGAGCAGGTGCCCGCGGGGACGCGGCGGGATTTTTGTTTCAGAAGCTGCTACGGAGACTTGTCATTGCTCTCACGTTCACAGGAGTCGCTGCTCGTCCAGAAGGGCCACCACTCCCTGACGTCCTGTTCACTGGGCGACAGTGACCCCTCTCCCGGAGGGCGCCTGCCGGGGCGCGGAGGCGGCGGGCTCGCGATGCCAGGCCAGACGAGGGGGAGGAGCGCCCCTCGGCCGTGCCCGCGCGGGTTCCGTCCAGAAGCACAGCCAGCGGTCGGGGACGCGTCTGGGACGCCCAGTGGCTTCGGCGTTCTCCGAAGCACCTCTTCCTGACGGCGTTCGGAACCTCGCGGCTCTCAGGTTCTGCGCGGTGCCCTGACCCCTTCTTTGCAGACGAGTCTGGTCTGGGTCTCACTGTCACAGGGCAGGTGCACGTGCGCCTGAGCGGCTGCCCAGCGCTGCCCAGCGCTGCCCGTGCTCCTCGGGGGCTGGGCGTCTGAGGCCTGTGCGGCGCTGTCGCTGCGGGCCCGTCCCCCTGCTCCCCCGCTGGCCCGGGCCCGCGTCCAGGCTGCCTTTTCTCAGGTCACTGCTCAGACTCCTTGCTGCCCGGCCTCAGACCTCGTCTCTGAGGCCCTGTGGTGCCCATGGGCAACTTTTAAAAACCGACTTCATTTTCCAGAACAGCTCTAACTCGAGAGAATCACCGCAAGACGCCGTGAGCCACCGGCCTGGTGTCCACGTGGCGGACGCAGAAACGCCACGCACACATCCCCATGCCCGGCCGCCCGGCCCCTCGCAGGCCCGGGCCTGACGCAGGGGCTGTCGGGGACGCCACCCTCTTTTGCTCGTGACGGTTTCCAGACGCGCTTTTGATGACAAGTCTGAGTGCGCTGCTCAGTCTCGCATCGGTGGGTTTTGCCTGAGGATTCCTCACGCTGAGAGGGGACCTGGATCGGGCAGAAGTCACGCCGTCAGGGCCCCCTGGCGGCGCCGAGCGAGGTCCGCACGCACGTCGGCGTGCAGGCGGGCAAGGAGGCGCTGAGCCGCGCGGACACAGAGGCCGGGTGCGCGTCTCCTGCCAGCGCTCAGCTCCCGTGGTCGCTGCGCAGCCGGCAGGGACAGGGCAGTTGCCCTTCCTGCCAGAGCCCACCCGCCCTCGCCGTTCTCTAGCTCAGGTGTCCAGCCGCTTGGTCCAGATGGGCCACTTCCCCCCAGGTCCCCAAGGCCAGCCCAGCCTGTGGCCCTGGTTCTGAGTCCTTCTCAGTGGACACAGGAAGGACATGGGTGTTAGGTGACAAATTTTCTGCATGTGTCCAGTTATTCCCTTGCATCCAGATGGCTCTGCACCTGGACCTGCACCTGCGGGCAGGCGGTTGGGAGCAGGCAGGTGGGGGCTCAGCCAGGTTGCTGCCGTGGGACCCGAGGACCAGGGCAGCTTGGGAGTCAAACTTTGCCCTCAGGGAGGGTCTGAGCAGGTGACACATGCCATGTGCCTTCTGACAGATGGGGAGTGGACAGGGCCACGGTGGGGACCAACGCAGAGGTCCCTGGCCCATGGCCTCTGCGGCAGTGCTGACGTGAGCATGGGGCAGTTTCAGGTCCACCCCGCAGCACAAACCATAGGCTCCGAGGGTCAGTGTGAGGAGAGAGGGGGAGGGCAGGGGGCGCCCCACCTCTGGCATTTGAAAGCAGAGGCTTTGTCGTCCAGGATGAGGTCAAACTGGACACAGAGAAGGCAGGGGGCTCAGGAGACCTGGTGGAGCTCCTGGGTCGAAGGCGGCCGGAGCGGGGCCAGGTGTCAGGAGTGGGTGTGTCAGACGCAGCTGCAGAGGCTCCGCGGCCCTGGAGGGGGCACCGGGGGGCCCCCTTGACTTCCGTGGCTCCAAGAAGGAGGGACTCGGAGGCCAGTGACCGTGTGAGGTCAGTGCAGTGTGGGGAGCCCCCACGCGGGCAGAGCCCCTGCCTCGGCCCACCCTGTGGCTGAGCTGAGCGCAGCCGCACGGCGTGACGGCCCCTCCGTGGAGCCGGCCTCCCCGGCTCTCCGGGCCATAAAAGCGATCACAACGGAACCATTCGGTGTGTGTGTGACTCACAGATATCGTTCCCCAAGCCACTGTTCTAAATTAGTAGTAGTTAAGCACCGCTGATGGAAGCTTAAAATAAAGTGTCCCCAGTGCACCCCACTTCAGCCCTGCATCGCCCCAGAAAGCAGAGCCTTCCCGGGTTGCTGTGTGCTGCGCGCATTTGGAACTCTGCCAGAAATATCTGGGGGCCTGTTTGCTCTTTCCGTTCCTGCAATGACATCACGATGCTGGTCACAGAGCCTCTGGTGCCGGCGGAACCTGACGTCACACCCGGGCGGGGGCGGCTGCTCGTCTCTTTTCTCCGGTGAGTCTTTGCACACCAGCATCCTCAAGTCTGAATTAGAGGCAAACGGACTCTTTCAGACCCTCTCGTGACAATGCCCGCTTGAAGGGACATGTGTGAGAGCAGAAGATGCTCCTGTTTTCTTGCAAAAAGACTTAGGTCCCTGGAGCGGGCCGACTGTAAATGGCCGTGGAGGCGATCTCTTCCCCTCTCATTCGCTGCAGCGCCTTCTGTGTCGTTCACGTCACTCGGCGGCTACCTTGCAAGTAGAGAAAAGGCCTTTCCTCTCTCATCGACCCGGCAGAGGAGCGAACGGATTCTGTGATGGCTGGGCCCATGCAGGTGGAGCGAATTCGGGCCCCACATTTCAATAAGCAAGCGCGGGGCTGCTGCTCCGACCCCACCAGCACCCGTGCCCTTGGCCGAGAGCCTCGTCAGCGGGCGGGGGTCCCAGCCGCGTGTCCTCCGTGCCCGCCGGCCCAGCATGGTAGCGGGCGCCCGTGGGGCGGTGAGGACCGTCCGCAGCAGCGCGATGAGGCACGCCTGTACGTCCACAGCTTCCCGCCAAAACGCAGCACAAAGCCCGAAGCCACACCCATTCATCTAAAACACGGTCACTCCCAAGAGTCTAGAAATTCTAAGGGCACTGCCAGCTCCCTTTCTGGTCGCCAAAACGGAAACGGTCTCAGTGAAAAGGCGGGCAGGCGACAGCGAGATGGACTTCGGAGAGGGTTAAAGGCGCCTCCCTTGCGGGAGAGTCTTGTTGCTTATTTAGTACGCAGTCCATTCTGAATTAGATCCTCACTCCCAACGTGCTGCCCTCTTGGGTGTGACTCGGCAGTAATTCTTTGATTTACGTGCATGGAGGAGGCTGAGAGACGTCACAAAAAGGATAGATGTCTGTGCCTCAGATTTAAATTTCAACTTCTCAATATACAAACCAGCCACGAGGAATAATAACAACTCAACAATTAGATCAAAAAGAGCAAACAAGCAAAAAAATCCAATCTAAAACACCTTCTCACTGTCCGCCGAGCAGCGCACGTGTTCTTTGAATTCAGGTGATTTAAAGATGTGATTGTTTACTTCCTCGAGTGGAGTCTCAGGTGTGAGCCCTCGGCAGCAGGTGGTGGCTCAGACCAAATGCCCCTGCAACCGCGCCCTGGGGACAGCGCCGCCGCCGCCGCCGCCGGGCTGGCTGTGGCCGCAGCACCTCGGCCTTTCTCTCTGCAGGGGCTGTGTGTGCAGTTAATCTGGAGACCTGCTCCCCTCCTGAAAGCGAGCCGCTTGCCGGCGCCGTGTCCGCCCTCGAGGGCCTGCTCCCCGCTCCCTGCAGCTTCCACGTCCGCCCCGCCCGCCGGCGCAGGGACCTTTCGGGCGAGCCCCTGGCGCAGCCCAGCCTGGGCGCTGGTCCGGCCACCTGCTCTCACTGGGTCACGGAGCCGCCGTGGCCAGCGGGACAGTGTTCTCACAGAAATCTTCCCCAGGCGGGTCCAGGAGCGATTGTTCTAGAATCTGCAAAGACTCTGCCTTCTAGAAGCTCTAACGAATGAGAACTTTTTCAGAATTTAATTCTCTGTTCATGCTTGAGAGTCACTGGAAAAATAGAGCTTCAGCACCAGGGCGCTCTCTGGGCAGAAAGGGATCAGCGGCTCGTAAAGCGTCTTGTCCCCACGCAGCGCGCGGCGGCAGCTCCCCAACGGCGGCGAGCTTCTGCAGGTGCGTGCCAGCAGCTGCGGCGCGTTGTTCTGAGCGAGTCCTACGGAAAACCAGTTTTCACAACCAAGCGAAAGCTGCGCTCGTTGGCCCAGGTGTGTCCTCCCTGCCCTTTGCACGCGTGGAGGCGGGTCTGCCCCGGAGGGCCCGGGAGCAGCGCCTCCAGGCCGGCTTCACAGGCGCAGCCACGGTCCACGCGTGGTCAGCGGACGGCTGGCCGGGCTGAGATTCTGCGGAGCAGCTGCGGGCGTCCGAACCACGGCAACACGTGTGCCCGTGCACCGCGAGGGGGAGCGGGGCCGCCGCGGAGGCCAGCGGGGTACGAAAGGGAAAAGCCCCGGGCGAGCAGCCTCCCCGCCGTTCCCCGGCCCCGTGTGGAGGCCACGGGAGACGCCAGAGCCGAGAGGCCCCCACCGAACTCATCTGGGCCTGGGAACACATCACAATGGCTTTGCAGGGAAATTTCCAGTGAAAATGTCCCTTTTTAATTGTCCTAGTTAGGCCGTGCTCTCCTGAGAAGAGGATGGAACTTTCCTCTGGAGAAGCAGCTCGAATCTCGGATTCAACAACTTTGCAGAGAAGCAGTTGTGAGAAACCCGAATTCAAGGCCAAGCCGCCAGACTCCGAATCTCACTCCCGCCAGTGACAGCAGCGCCGCCGGCGGGCGGGGAGAGCAGGGGCGCGTCCCTGACCCGAGTGCGGGCGCCCAGCTTGTCGCCAGCGGAAGCAGCAAGCGCTGCCTGAGGGGTCAGGTGGGTTCGGAGAATCAGGGCAGAGAGCAGGGTTTGATCAGAAACACAGGCGCGGGGGCCGGGCCTCAGGGCTCAGTGTCCAGAAAGGGGTGAGGAAAGAGCGGTCATGTGAGAGGCCGCTTTAAACGGCGCTTCAGGGAGAGCCCGTCTGAGGGGCGTCTGAGCAGAGTTCCCGGAGGTGAGGAGACAGCCCACAGGGCCGGGAGCGCTGTCAGGACGGAAGGAGACGCTGCCCCAGAGCCGGCCGCCGGGCATCTGAGCCGGACACGTGGCCCCTCTCACCCGCTCACGGGGGAAACCGGCCCTGCAGCTGCAGAGGATCCTGGGAAGGCGCCTCGGAGGCGGAAAGTGGCCGAGAAGCCGCAGAAGAGCCAGCAGCCAGCACAGCCGAGCACGGGTGCAGTGCCCGGAGGCCCTGCTGCCCGGCGGCCCTGCTGCCCGGAGGCCCTGCTGCCCGGAGGCCCTGCTGCCCGGCGGCCCTGCTGCCCGGCGGCCCTGCTGCCCGGCGGCCCTGCTGCCCGGCCGCCCTGCTGCCCGGCGGCCCTGCTGCCCGGCGGCCCTGCTGCCCGGCCACCCTGCTGCCCGGCCCCTGCGGACGCAGCGACGCCCCTCTGCACGTGTCTGGGCCACCAGGGGCCGAGGGCACATCCCCGCATGGAGGCCACCGCCTGCGCACGGATCCCCATTCATCTTCTTTTCAAAAGTGATTGCGTTAAGTTAAAAAAGCAAAGGAAACACTGGCGAAGTGGGGCTGCGGGAATGTACTGGCTCAACATTTGAAGACACACCGGTGAAATTCACGGTCTCATCAGAACACCGTGGGAAAGCCACGTGGGTCTCCCTCTTTATTCAGAAAAGCGTCGGACAAGTTTCAACAGCCATGCAGGCTGGGTGGTGCCCACACACGGGGAGCAGGCGCGTCTCTACCTGCTAACGCCGCCCGCAGAGCCGACGGCCAGCGTTCAGCTTGATGGCGCTTTCTCGTGAAGAGGAGAAAAGGCCGCGCGGGACGGACTTTATTAGACTCCATACTGGACGCTGTACCCAGAGCAGTAGGGCAAGAAAAAGAAACCAAAGTCCGAACCTCAGAGAGCCGGGCAAATCCGACTGTTTGCGGGATGGGGCTCCAGAACCCAGAGTCCAGCAGGGCGCTGCCCGGCCTGACTCGAGAGTCCAGCAGGCGGTGAACACGCGGGCTGGGGCCAGCTGCCCCTCCACACGCTGCTGAAGGAGGAGAGGCCCGTGGCCAGTGGGCACCGGGAGGGGCTGTGCCGCCCCCGGGAAAGGGCTGGAACCTCGCGACTCCTCTCCACAGCCACCTGCCCCAGGTGGCGCCACCGGACGGCACCAGGCCCAAGAAAACGATGCCGGTGGCCACAGGACAGCACTGTCACTGCCCAGCGTTTGTCGCAGGAGGGGGAGTAGGTGCGCTGCTCCCTTCCGTGGATGCTGTTTGGCAAGAAAGAGAGTCGCGGATCCTGCGCCCGTGAGCACTGTTGGGGTGGGGGTGAGGAATCCTTGTAAAGTCAGAACTGGGAGGCACACCCGCGGGGCGGCAGGCGCACAGCATCGACCCTGCTGAGCCGTGGCCTTGACCCATGGGGACGCGCTGCCCTCAGAAGCCCAGGGCAGGTGCACGGGTCCTGGAAACGGGGTGAGTGCAGGGAGGGGGCGCTCGTGCACAGCCTGGGGGCGCCGGCGAGCCCGGCAGATGGAGGGACTGCGGGCGGCGGGGGCTGCAGGGGTGGCAGAGGGAGGGCCGGCCCTGGGGTCGCTGAAAGGGGAGGGGCCACGCTTCTGAAAACTATGCCTCTGCTGCCCTACCCAGGTGGGCTGGTGAGGGCAGAGACACTCAGGCCGGGAGGTGTCGGGCCAGATATCCGGAGCAGGAAGGGGCGAGGGGGCGAGGACACCCAGGCAGGGACAGTCACAGCGGTGCTGCGGTGTGGGGATGGGCTGTCCTGGGGGGATCAGTAGGAGGTTGTGGGTGACAGGGACGGAGGGCAGGATGGGACTGGACCCACCCAGACGTGGGCCTTCACGGTGAGCTCATCTGGGGTCAGCGGTGAAACCTCGGTCGGCGTTCTGGAGGACCCACCGCGGATCCAGGGACGCGCGCATGGAGCCAGCTGCACCTGTGCCCATGTTGGGACAGAGCCGTCAGTGAGCAGGCTCACGGGGAGGTGGGTGCCCGGTGAGAACCCCAAAAGTTGTTCCGTGAGCCAGGAACCAGCTCTGAATTCAGGGTGGGAGTCGAAGGGCTTCCTTCCAGAAGCTGGATGCCGACATCCAGACTGACAGAGAAACATTCTGGGGGCACCGACCCGTCCTGAAGAAGGTTCTAGAAAGGTACAGACATTCCATGCACCTGGGCACCGAGCAGCTCACGCCGAGGCAGGCTTGTCTCTCAGAACCAGTGTCCACATCAGGGGTCCAGGGTGGCAGAGGCCAGCTCGGCTCAGGCTGTGCGTGTGGGGCGGCCCCGCGCTCAGCCCCTGCGGTTCACCGGGCAGTGCCTGGCTGGCGGGCCGTCCGTCCTCCAAGGTGACGGGACAACGGGAAGCGCCCGGAGCTCCCCTGTGTGCCAGCGCGGGGTGGGCCTCCCCAGACTCGGTCGGGGCAGTGTCCACGAGGCTGCGCTGGTCACCCAGCGGAGACAAGGGCGGTCCCGCCTCAGCTGGCGGGCTATTTGTGGACGCGAGATCGCATCTTCCATCAGGGCGATTCAATCTGAAATTATTATTTTCTGTGAGCGTTAGCGCTCTAAAAAGATTTTATTTTAATGTCAAGTGGCTGATTCTGCAGTCTTCCAAAGGCAATAACTTTTCATTAACTTCATTTTTCATTTTTATCTTCCTTTGAGTGTGACAGAACGTAGCATATGATTTTGAATGTCATGTAATAACCACGCTCTAAAATTATCTGCCCTTCTTTCCACTTGAAGCTGGTGTCTGACATGCGAAGCTCTGCGGGTCCACGGGTGCGGGTCCACAGGTGCAGGTCTGCGCCGCTGGCCTCAGGTGACGAGAACGGTCAGCCTGACAGCCCCTCGCTGATCTCGTGTGGCTCACGACTGCTGATTTAAAATACAAATTTTGTGTGTGCTGGGAGGGAGGGAGAGAAGGAGCAGGATAGAATACGTTTCTGCTGAAAAAAAGGAAGAAGAAAAGAGCAGCGTTTAACGTTTGTGATTTGTCTGAACGATTTAGATTTTTCAAGCAAGATTAATTGGAACCTCCAACTTGAAAGAGCATGATCTACTTTCATTTTAAAGATGAATGTCGGTCCACACCTTTCTGCGCTTGCGCGTGGTCTCAGAGGAGCATCTCTGGACGCGGGTGGGGATTTACTGGTGAAGAAAGATCCATCGCGAACAGCCGCACCCTCGTGGGCGCCGCCGCCCGGGCCGGAGCCGGGTGACCTCTCGCTGCGTCTACGCGGGCCCGCCCGCCCGTCCTGCCACGGGGCGGCTCTCCCTGGCGTCAGGGGCCCACCGCTGTGATGCCTGGGCCCCGGAGTCCGGCGTCTCGCCAAGGGCCGTCCCCACAGGCGTTTCTCGCCGGCCTTCCCCGTGGGGAGGGCCTTTCCCGAGCGACCCCGCCCTGCTGCCCGAGTCTGCCCGCTGCCCGCGTTGTCGGGTTGATGCGCCTGTTAACGCTTCCCCGTCGGTTGCGTTAGGTTTTCTGAGCCTTGTCCGTGGGCAGCTTCCGGCGGGGCTCCCCGTGGGGCGGTGTCTGCAGACGTGGGGGATGTGGGGGCGACTCCTCCGAGCCCCTGCCCAGCGCGCAGCCCCACCGGACCCGGCCTGGGGCCCCCACCGGCCGGCCTTGGCGCCTCACTCTACTCCCCTGCGCCGGCCCCGGTGGCGTGGACCCCTGCTCCCGCCACTCTGCCAGCGGGTCCCTCTGACCCCTGGGCCGTGGTGACGCCACTGGGACCGCCGAGCCCCTGGGTTCTCACCCCCTGAGCGTGGAGCCCGGCGTCCCCGCAGTGGCTCAGGCCTGGCAGGTGGCTCGGCTGGGCACGGAGCTCAGGGCAGGAGGCCAACCTTCTGGGATCTGAGATCGGCTTAGATTTAATTTTTCAAGAGCAATCTCGTGATGGTCTGACAGCCCTCTGAAGAGAAGCTCATCCTTGGGGAGGTTCTGGAATCTTCCCTTGTACTGAATCTCAAACTGCCGCAGCGGCTTCTCTGTGGTTTGCGTGCGCTGGGTCAGGCTGCCGTCCTCTTGTAAGTGAAGATGCAGCCCAGCCCCGGGCACGAGGCCGCACGGTGCTCCGGTCACTTTCTTCCTGTCCCAGGGTCTGACAGCCTCCTGCCTGTGCTGGGGAGACGGCCGTGCTGGCTGACGGCACTCGGCACGGGCTGGTCTTCACTGGCGCGCTCGGAGCATCAGGTGTCCCAGAGAGTAGGTGACGCTCTCGTGTGGCCTCGTGGACTCCAGACGGCAGTGGGCACAGCTCGCCGGGCACGACTTCCGGTAATGCAGACGAGCACGGGTGCGCCTCACGGGGCGCAGGTGGGGCGGGCGCGCCTGCAGAAGCGACACACAGGTGTGCGTGCAGTGGCTGTTGGTGATCGTGCGCACCTGTGTGGTTTCCCACAGTCGGCGCCGTGTTCGTTCATGAGCAGGTGCGCCTGCACGTGTGTCCATGTGTCTGTGTTCACACACACACCTGTGCATTTTCCACTGCACACACGCATGTGTGTGCTGTCTGCTCACGCATGCAGCGTTCATGTGTCCACACGTGTGCCCAGGCGCACACACAAGCCTATACACGCACATATGCACGGGGCCCTGCAAATGCACACGTGTTCATGTACCTCACATCTATTTCAGCTGTCTGCTTTCTCGGTACAGATTTTGAGGTTTTTGCTGGAGTGAGAAATGCACCAGGCATGATAAACCCCTTTCACAAACAGAGAGAAATAAATACTTCCCACAAAGTGAATCATGAAGTATATTTTTCCCAGGGAGCTCCATTATTTTAAAGGCAGTTGCTTTTTTTTCCATTTTTATTTTAAGACCAGGTCAGCCCCGCTCCGCTATGGGGTCCTCGCCTGCTTCCAACGGCCGTCTCTGCCATCACTCATTTTCAGTGGGCGAGGGAGCAATTGCTGGGCCCCAAATCATCATCAAGTCAACCAGCCTTGACACTCCTTAGCCAGGGAGACGGATGGCCAGCGGCTGCATGGAGCCTATGCCCGCAAGTCCCCTTGACACCAGGCCGCTTCTATCTCTCTCGTCTCTTTTTTCTCTTGTAAATGGGAAGGTGCGGTCCCTTATTTCTGCAGGGTCACCATTTGATGGCGGGGTTCAGGGAGAGGAGGGCAGGAGGGAGGCCACAGGGCTGTCACGGGGGGTGTGCAGGAGTGGACGTGCAGGCCTCCCCTGTCCCCACCGGCACACAGAGGCGCCTGTCCTCCACTCAAGAAAAGGGACAAACGACCTCGGTCGGCTTCTGTCCTCAATTCCTGTCGGGTGACGCGTCTGCGGGAAAGACCTCAGAGCAGAGCCGCGCTGGAACTCTCGTGGACGCTGACTTCAGCCCTTGCAGAGGAGCGGACGGCGCTCCCCAGAGGCCTGTGCAGGACTCCGGTCACGAATGACTGTCACGGGCCAAAACCAGAGTCCGTCCTCGCAGGCAGTGGTCAGAACGTGTCCCGCACTGGGCAGCGCGGCTCCCCGCTGCGTCCACCCGCCTACCTCTTCCACGTGGAATCCGTCCCGGCAGCGCGCCAGGGCTGCCTGCTCCTCGGGCCTGGCGCGGACACAGACGGGGCGCCTGGCGGAGGCGGCGGGCGGGTGGGCGGGCTCGCACTGGCGAACAAAGGCAGAAAGCAGACGGCAGCCGAGTGTGGGCGTGTGTCTCCGGGCGGCAGTGCTGGCCGGAACAGTCCGCTGGCTTGTGCGCCGCGTGTGAAGGGTCCCGGCCAGGAGGCTGTCGCACTGAGCGGGCAGCGGTGCCGTGGTGCGTGGCTGCGTCTGGGCCTGTCCCCAAGTGCGCTTTTCTGCGTCGGAGACAGGAGGGCGGACAGCTCCGGGGCAGACCCTTCGCCATTCTGCAGGGAGAGCGCGGCGGGCACACGGCTCCTGGGCCAAGGCCGTCCCAGCCACATCCACAGCACATGGTGGGCGTCTGGATGTTTGTGGCCTGGGGACTGGGCAGGGCAGGGGACTGGGCGTCCCCTGAGGACACAGCCTTTTCCAGTGGGAAAGGCCAAGCCGCCCGAATCCTCCCTGCCTCACTGTGGCGACCTGTCCCGGGCCTCCCGGCCTGGGCTCTGGGCACGTCTGTCAGCGCTGGTCTGCAGGCCAGCTGTGAGCACACGAGGTGGGGCTGGGGCGGCGGTGGACAGGGCCGCCGCCTCCGTGTGTGGACTCGGCCCACCAGCTGAAGGCCTCCCGAGACAGCCCCTGCTGTGGTCAAGCCAGAGCCCGTGGGTTTTCCCTGGGACCGTGGCCTGTGGGCTTTCGGGTCAGGGCTTAAGCATCCACAGTCCCCTAGCCCCCAGGCCCCAACCAGTCCCCAGTTTTCAGATCTCCCCCACAGGCACGCAGGCACACCTTACCAGGCCTTTCTCTGGAGGACCTGTCTGGACACTCACCCCAAGGCTCAGAGGACAGCAGAGTTTCTCCAACTGCTGGGGCCAAGCCAGGTAGGTTAGACCTGAATCTGACAAGCTCAAGGTCGCAGAACAGGGCCCCGGGGCCCGGGTCAGCTCCAGTTCTGCCCGTCCTCCAGGCAGGCAGGGGCTGGGGGCTCGGTCAGCGGGGAGAGCAGCCATGTTTGCTGGAGATGACCACGTCCAGATGTCCACCTGGGGCCACCTGCAGATGTCCACCTGTCCCCGGTTGCAGTGTGTGCACCTGGGGCGAGTGGACTCGTGTGCCATTCCCGGTGTGGGCTGGTCACAGTACAAACGTCAGGGAGGCGGGCGAAGCAGTGCTTTGTGGCCGCGCAGAGCTTACTGCGTCCCACGAACAAGCGTATTCTCTGGCCGGGGGCGGCTCTCGGGAAGTAGAGATAAAGCAGCATCTTGTAAAAAGTAATGAGTGCATTCAACTGAATTTCCACAGAAAGGATTGCTTGCCATGGAGAGAGTGCTAAAAACTGAAGGGAATAAAGCAAGGGTAGCGTTTGCAAGACATGGTAAGAGTTTGAGAAAAGCCTTACGAAGTTAACTGACACCTGAAACTCAAAGCGAATGCTGCTTTGCCCACCAAGTGCCCCCGAGCGCGTTCAGCTCAGACGGAAGACGGACAGTGCCGCCCTTGAGGAGTCCCAGTGTCGCTCCTCCTCAAAACATGCCGGAGAACAGGAAACGACCTCGAATTATTTGAAAGTTCTTGGTTTCCTCTAATGTCAAACGTTTCCTCTCATGATAAGGATGTTCTTTGTTGCTGTTCCTGCAGCGTGCTGTCGGGATTTGCTTCCTGCTGACTGCAGTGAGTCTGCATGCCGGCTCGGGCGCGGCCCCTCCACTTGGAAAGGGTTAATTGTCCTGGGGAGCTGGCTTCCTTTGTCAGAAGCAGCCACTGCCGCCCTGTGCACAGACTGGACTAAGCCCCAAACTGGAAAGCTCTGTGAGATCCAGCACATGGATACTGGGCTCTGTAACCAGCAGAAATGGATGATGGATGGATGAACAGATGGATGATGGAGGAATAGATGGATGATGGATGTACGAGTTGATGTATGATGTATGCATGGATGATGGATGGGTGAATGGATAGATGAATTGATGGATGATGGATGGATGAAGATTGGGTGGCTGACATGGAAAATGGATGGATGGATACTGGATGGATGGATGATGGATGGATGGATGGGTGGGTGATGAATGCATGGAAGGATGTTGGATGTATGTATGGATGATGGATGAATGATGGATGCATGAAAGATGAATGGATGGATGAAAGATGGATGGATAAATGGATGGTGGATGGATACTGGATGGATAGATGAATGGTTAGATGGTAGATGGATGGATGATTGATTGATGAATGGATGGATGACAGATGGACAAATGGATGGTGGATGGATGGATGAAGGATGAATGGGTGGGTGGATGATAGATGATGGTTAGTGAATGGGCGGATGGACAGTGGATGGGTAGATGAAGGATGAATGGATGGTGGATGGATGATGGATGGGTGAAGGATGAATGGGTGATGGATGGATGATGGATGGATGATAGATGGATGAATGGGTGGTGGATGGATGGATGAAGGATGAATGGGTGGTGGATGGATGGTGGATGATAGATGGATGGTGGGTGAATGGTGGATGGATGATAGATGGTGGGTGGTGGGTGGAGGGTGGGTGGGTTTGGGTGGTGGGCGGTGGATGGATGGAGGGTGGTGTGTGGTGAGTGGTAAGTGGTGGATGGTGGATGATAGATGGTGGATGGGTGGTGGAGGATGGATGACAGATGGATGATGGATGGTGGATGGTGGCGGGTGGATGGTGGTGGATGGTGGTGGATGATGGTGGTGGATGGTAGTGGGTGGTGGAGGGTGGTGCATGGTGGATGATGATGGAGGGTGGTGGAGGGTGGATAGGGGATGGTGGATGACAGATGGTAGATGGTGGTGGATGACAGATGGTGGATGGTGGATGGTGGATGGTGGATGGTGGA
>RJWH01008653.1:0-28717 GCA_004363575.1 Solenodon paradoxus
CTCTCTCTCTCTCTCTCTCTCTCTCTCTCTCTCTCTCTCTCTCTCTTCCTCCCTCCCTCTCCTTCTCTCCTAGTTAGGGTGGTCAGATTTAGGAAATAAGAATACCATATCCAATTAAATTTGAATTTCAGATCAACAGTACAAATATGTTCCAAGAGAAAAAATGAGGTCTAGTTACATTTTTCTTTGTTTTACTTTTAGATGTTTTATGTGATTATTTTCTCCCTACCCTGTCTGTGGGTCTCGAACCCAGGTCCACGGCTTTCATAACCAATACCTTAGCCCCTGAGTGGCCTTAACAGCAGACGAGGCTAAGGAGTAGTCTCTTTGATTTTGTGTTTTGTTTTTTTTTAAGAGAAAAGAGGGAAGGCACAAAGGCAGGAGGGAAGGAAGTGAGAGGAGGAAGAAGCATTTTTATTTATTTACTTGTTTTGAATCCCCCCACTCATGCATACCCCAGGTCGGAACCTGGGTCCCTGGGTTTTACACAGTCTGCACCCCAGCCACAGACTCAGGCACCCGAGCCACAGAGGGGAGCTTACTTATATTTATTCAAATGTTCACTGTTTACCTGGCATTTAAATGACTAGACGTGTTGCACAATCTTCTCCTGGTTCGCCTTTGTCCGGTGCCCATGCTGGGCGCACGAGACAGTCTTTGAGCAACAAGAGAGAAACTACCAGGTCCCTGACACTCTGGGGGGCCACACCCACTCTGGGGTGCTTCCCATTGATCTTTTCATGTCCTGGACATAAATGCTTAATTCCCGTTTCTCTGTCTCTTGCAGCCGAACTTAGTCCCACATGGTGCCGGCTCTGACTCCTGCTTTCCTCTGTGTAATGCCTCAGCGTGGTGGCACGTGCTGTGACAGTCGTGCAGGTCCCGAGGCTGTGCCTGCACTCAGCCTTGCAGCTGCAGAGGACTTGCTGCCACCGCACGCAGACACTAGGTGCCGAGCTACCCGCCTGGCTTGCCCGCATCCGATGGGGCCCGTGTGTGATGCTGCCCTCCCCCCACCCCCACCCCCGCTTGAAACATGAATTTTCTGGGTCTATTTTAAGGCAAAACTCAAATACAACCTCTTGGATTCAGGTCAGGGCTGGGGAGGGGGCTCGAGGCAGAAACTCCATTTGGACGGGATCTCATATTTCAGAAGAGCCTCAGATGTAGGCTTCTGCCGTCTCATCCAAGGAGGTTACATCTAGCGATTGGATTTTGCTTGTTTGTGCACATGTGTCTCACTGCACTTAAAATGTCAGTGTGTCCAGTGAAAACACAGTCGCGGGTGGCTTCACACAGGTGCGTTCTGAGCTGTGGCGTTAGCCATCGTGTGGGTGTGCAAACGTCCTGGACTGTCCTTACACCAAACTAGGTGGCAGAGCCGACCACGCTCGTAGGTGCGGTTGGTTGGAGCCACCTTCATAAATGCAGCCTTGCGTCGATGGAAGCGTTTTAAAGCGTCACAAAACTGTATGTAGGCACTGTATTAGGATTTCTTTTCCTTTTGGGCCCCGAGCGGTGGCATGGGTTTCCCCAGAAGGAGGCGCTGAGACAAGAATTCAAGAGTGTTTGGGAGCTGATTCCAGGATACAGCAGCAGGGGGACATGTGACCATACAGCTGTGAATCAGGCCACTTACCACTGAAGGCATCTGAGGCCCCATCACTGGAGAACTCTGGGAGCCTTGGAGTTATCCCAGCCAGAGGGAGGAGGGAGCTGGGATTGGCGGGAGCAGGGTATCCGTTCACCTCCCTCCCAGTCCTCCTTGCCTAAGGCTGCTTCTGGAGCCACTGAGTCCGATGCTTTGTCCTGCTTGCAGGCTGGCTGGGAGCTGCAGGGAGGAGCCTCCTCCGGCCAAGAGGTGAGCAAGTGTCCTGGGAAGATGGCCAGAGCGCCGACAACTGCTACACAGTCTTGGGTACTTTTTTTGTTTTAGACTGGCCACAGGTGAGTGCTGAGCTGAGCGTAGGGCAGCCTGGAAGTGCCAGTGTTCACACCCTGGGGAATGCCACCCATTGGAGAGCTGACAGCTCTAAGGCTGCTCTGCTGTCGTCTGCAGGACCTGTGGTCACTGGCCAGAGGGCACGCCTAGTGGTGGCTTTCTTCCCTCCCCCATCTCGCTCCCTGCTCTCCTACTGGTGCTTCCCAAATAAACCATGTACCTCTGAACCCTTGTCTCCAGACGTGCTTCTGGGGAACCCACCTGCAGCAGACAGCAGTGGCTCCCCGAAGATACCTGTATCCTAATCCCCAACCTGTAAACATGTTTCCGATAGGATTAAACTGACATTAGAGATGGGATTAAATCAGGACAGGAGGACTGTGCTGGATTACCTGCATGGGACAAATGTAGTCACAGCTGATTATATTCAGGAAACATTATAAGCGAAGGGGGAAGGTGGAAGAGTGGGAGCCAGAGAAGGCAAGTGTGGTGCCAGAGCAGAAATCAGGGTGGTGCCATTGCAGACGGAAGGGGCCACGAGCCAAGGAACGTGAGCGGTTTCGAGAAGGAAAATAGACTCTTGTGCGGAGCTTCAAGAAAGGAACACAGCCCTGATGCGCCCTTGGTTTGGCCCCTGGAAGCCCTTTTCAGGCTGTGACTCCAAACTGGAAGGTATTACATTGGTGGTAGTTGAAGCCCCTGAGTTTGTGGCAATTTGTTGCAGCAGCCACAGGAAACTAGTATCTAGACAATGAGTGTATCAGACAGGTTCTATATTGCAGACTAGAGAATTCACGCTGGCTATTTACGCAGAAAAGATTTCATTAAAATACACCGAGAAGCTCAGAGAAACTTGGGGAGGGATGGACAGTTGGTTTGGAGGCTCTGCATCAGAGGCAACATCCACCTTTCACTGCTGGGCTGCCCCAGAAAGACCCCGCTGCACCTTGGGGTGCAGGCCGGGCGCCGGCAAGGCCTGTGCTGGGCGTGGAGTGCCACTTCCAGGCCTCCTGCCTCGCCAGCTCCCCCCAGAAGCATCAGCCTCTCTGTTGCTCTTATCAGATGGATCTAGGTGGGACGTCACATCACTCGCTTCCAAGTTCAAGAGCTGGACAGATGAGGCTAATGGGCAAAGCCAAGGCCATGCCCCTGGCTGCAGTGGAGGTTGGAAATCAGTCTGGCTCTGCCTTGGACTTGGGATACCCAATATGAACAACTAAATAGAAATAAAAAAGGAGCTTCTTCCTCCTCTCTCTGCCAGCCTGCCTGCTCATCTTCATTCCTGCCTGTACCTTTCCTTAAGAAAAAGAAGGAAACTGGAGACAATTAAGAGAGGAGTCTGTTGGGCCCATGTCATAGATAATGTCAGGCCCCTTGCTGTGCCCAGAGAAGACCATGGCTCTTCTCTGCAAGATTCAACAGGGCACAAACAGACCAAGGCAGAGCGTCTTAATATTTTACCCAGCACTTATTCTTTCCTTCCTCTTAAGCGACATACCCCTGATTTTTTTTTTTTTTTTTTGCTGGATACCTAACTGTTTAAAGACTACCCATCCCCTCCTTTCTCAAACCTAAGAACAGTCTTGTGATTAAGTTCTGGACATGTGATACAAGGAAAGGTATTTATTGAAACTTCTAGAAGGTCTCCTTTAAAGGGGAAGGTACGTCCTCCACCATCTCTTCTTCCCCTGTGTTCAGAATGTGGAGACAGTGGCTGGAGCTTCAGCAGCCATTTTAAACCATGAGGCAATATGCTCAATGAGGCCAGAGCCTCTAGACATGAGGATGCTGGGTCTCTGAAGGCCATGGGCCACCAGGACTGCTGACCTCTGTATTTCTTTCACAAAGAGAAAATATCTCTCTTGTTTAAACCACAGTTATTTGGGTTTTTTTTTGATGTATGCAACCAAATCTAATCAATACATTAACTCTGGTGAATTTAGGCAGAAAAATGACTCTACCAAATGATGGGAAAAAAACGTGCAGACCAGGCTAAGTGCTTGAGGGGCCACCCGGGCTGTGAATATGAAGAGGCTGGTTGGGATGGGGGCATCTTTGAGACTAGTCACCCCACTGCTGTTTTCCAGACATCTGTAGGTGTCCTGGGAGGGGTCCTCAATGAGGAATTCCCATCCACCTGAACTCACAGGGGCTGGTGGGAGGTGCAGATTCCACGCACATGTGGGCTGGGAACGCGGCAATGAGCGCTCACCCAGGTCCTTATGCTTGCTGACACTAGCTTGGGGAAACAACACACATATAAGCTAATGTGCGGGATGCTAAAGTCTATTTGTGTCACATGTAAAATTTTTATCAGGAATTGTTATCGTGGCCCTTTGAACATACGCCCACACACTATTTGACACTCTCTCATCCACAGGGGAGGTCCCTGTCCCTCCCTCTGGAAACGGAGCAGCCTTCTGAGACTGTTTCAACTAAATGAGTATGGCAGAAGCGACACTATGTGACCTCTGAACTAGGTCATGAGAGATGATTCAGTTTCCACTTTGCTGATGGGGTCACTTATGCCTGAGTCCTGAGTTGCCCTGGCTCGGCCATGCTGTGGGGAAGGCACAGTAGCTGCAGGAGCAGCCACCCACCCCCAGCTGCTCCGCCCCTGTCCCTAAGCCAGTAATCTTCAGGTGGCAGCCACATAAGAAATCTCCAGCTAGAGCTGCCAAGCCTCACCCTTCCTGAATTTCCTGCCCCACAGAAACAGCAAGAAGGGCTGATTGTTGTTGGCATAAGCCACTGTGTTTTGGGGGTGATTTGGTCCACAGCAATAGTAACAGTTAATTTTTTTTTTTTTTACTGAAAGAATATTACATCATAGCATTCTATGGGTTTAAGGTGTGCATCTGAGAAATCAGCATCATTAATACATAATGCATTAGGTTTGCCACCAGCTGTTCAATTCTATCCATTATATAATTGTTCTCTTTTACCAGATTTGTCCTTTTCCTATCCCCCTTCCCTCGGACAACCACTAATTTGGTCTTAGAGACTAAAAACCTACTTTTGTTTGATTTGGTTCATTTGTTTGTTTGACTTCTCTTATACCATATATGAATGGAATCACATGGTATCGTTGTCCTTCTGAAGTACAGTTCTCTCTAGTTCCATGCAGGTTGTAAATTACAAGATTTCATCTGTTTAAAGATAGCTGTGTAGTATTCCATTGTATATAGAGGCCATGTTTTCTTTATCTGCTCATTTGTAACAATGGGCACTGAGGTTGAGCTCTTGGCTTTTGTAAATAATATTGTAAAAAACATAGGGTGCATGTGTCTCTTCAAATTGGGGGGGGGGGGGTTGGAATGTACCCAGAACTGGGATAACAGGATCATCTGGAATTTTTAATTTAATTTTTTGAGGAATCTCCACACTATTTCCCATAATGGCTGCATCAATTTACACTCCCACTAGCAGTGTCCAAGGGCTCCCTTCTCTCCGCATCCTCACGAACATGTGTTGCTTTCAGTCAACCAGAACAATTTTTTAAATAAAAAATAATGAAAATGGGGGGAAGGTCACCCTGCAGATTGGATCTAAGAGAGACGCTACTCAGGCAGGGAAGCTCGGCCACCGTCTAACTGGCAGGTGGCGGTGGCCTGGACCAGGCTGCAGCAATAGAAGCGGTGGAAAGCAGGCAGTGGAAGACAAGTTTGCAAGGTAGAGGCCTTGGGGACTGAATGCGCGTGAGGACGCGAGAGAGCAGAGCGCCTAGGATGACCCCCAGGTTTCTTACTGGGGGAACCAAGTAGGTGGGGGGGTCATTTACCATGCCAGGAGACGGGAAGATCTCGTTTCAGGAGAAGGATGTTACAGAGTCCAGCTCCATGACTATGCCTTCCAAGGGACATTTTTCTTAAGCAAAACATCTTTAATATAGCCAACCTTTCTTTTTTCGTGAAAGGGAAGACCTTCCACCCTTTATCCTTTCTCAACCTTAACGCAATTTTCGTCTCCGCCACCAGAGGGCACCAATGTTCAGACAGTTTAGACAGACTCCCAACCTGGTTCTATTTTACTCTGGATTAAAAGGAGAAAAAGATTTTGGCCTCTCCGTCTTGCCGAAGAAGCGTTCTCACGAACCACCACGGCTTCGGAATAAAGACTGATAGCTATGTCATATGTGCGTTTGGTACTGGCTTGTTTTATCCTTCAGCACTAATCAGAAAAATTCTCCCTCACCGTAAATTTTCCAGGGGCCCATTTTACAAAGTCTGGGCACTTTTTCTTACTGGTTTTCATTGTCCAGGGTGGGTGAAAACCAGCCGAGTTTGATTCTGCTGCTTCTGCTCCGTTCCCCCTCTCCTCCATGGCCTTCAGCGTCGCCCGCTTCGTTTCTCGGCTTCCAGCTGTAAGGGGGCATTTCCATCTGCAGAGGTGGGTTTGGAAAGCAGAAGAGGAGAATTCTATCCTCTAATGAGTTCAGCTGCAACTGAACGCTGCACCCTGGTCCAGCGCCCCACTATTCCCTGGGGATTTAGGAATGGGGCCAGTGTTCCCAGAGCCTTTCTGATCTCAGCCCTCTGGTGCCTCCGCCCTAGGTACGTCCTCCTTTCCTTCTTCTGAGAGCTGGGGGACCAGGCTGCTGCGTCCCCAGGGCCCCCCACCCCCAACCTGCTCAGGTGGCAGGCACCTGGAGGCTAATTTCCCAGCTGGATCCTATCAAAGGTGATGGTTCTCAGAGCTCCTGGGGCCCAGCAGGGGAGAGACCCAGAGCTCCCCAGTGTTTCCACTCAAGAGCTCCAACTGGAAGAGATTATTTGGCAATCGAATCTCTCTGTTCCTAAAGGTACCAACAAAACTTTAGGAACAGCAGATTCTCTCTGGTCTGGTAAAAATTATCTCCCAGACTTGTGGGCGCGTAGAATTCATCTCCGCCTGCTCAGATCTCTGCTCCCCACCTGGTTTTCCCACGATTCCTTTCTGTCTCTGCGTTCTCTTGTTGCTAGAGTCTCGATTAAAGGCAATTATCCTGGTTTTGATTCCTCCCGAAGCCTGAAGCTCTTTAAAGAAAAAAACCACTTTTTTCCCCTCACATTTCAGAATTTCCTAGAGTTGGGGTACCCAAGAGCCCCCTAACACACACACACACACGCACATGCGTGCACGCATGTGTGCGCAGCTGGTTAGAGTAAGATGTTTTGTTTGCTACCAGTTCATGTACTTTGGGGAAAGCACAACAATGTAGTCTATTTTCATAAACGTTAACTGCTGTTTATTCTAATATTATTCTAATATTTCATCTCTTTCTCTTTTTGGTAGGGGGGTAGTGGTGGTGAAAATGTTCTTTCTTCAAGAAGTAATGGTGAAACTATTCCTTTCATTTTCTACTATCGTCATGTCTTTTGTCGGTAATATAAAAAGTAGACCATCTTCCATTGGCCACCCCATCATTTGTTTTGTTTTTCAGAGTTTGTCCTGGCCTGGAGAAGTCCGCAAGGCTGGGAGCCATGGTTCCGCCACACCCAGTAACTGGCTCCAGGGCAGAAAACATTCAACTGTCATGTGATACAGGGATTTCAGCAGATACCCCAAAGAACTGAAAACAAGGTAGACAAAATCTTGTGCAAGAAAGCTCATAGAGCATTACCCACGATAGCCAGTAGTGGACGTCATCCAAATGTCCATCAACACTAAGTGGATAAACAGAATACAGCATACAGCCAGGCACCACTTCACCAGGGATAGATTCTGAGACACACGTGGCTAGGTGATTTCACCCTTGTGCCAGCCTCAGAGAGGGTCCCTACGCAAACCTGGAGGGCTAGCCGGCCCTAGTCTAGCTTATTGGGACCACTGTCTATATGTGGCCCGTCATTGACTGAAATGTCGCTAAAAATGTGTGACTCCATCATAGGATAGGATATTATTTGGCTACAGAAGGAAAGAAGTATTGATACCTCCAACAACATGACAAAGCCCTGAAAACAAGTGCTTCATGCAAGAATCCAGCACAAAAGACCGCATACTGCAGGGTTCCATTTATGTGACATGTCCAGAAGAAGTGAATTCCTGGAAACATAAAGCCGATGGGTGATTGCCATAGACTGGGTGGGAGAGAAGGACCGGGGAGGGATTGTTTGTGGGTGCAGGTTTCTTTCTGATAAGCATGTCCCCACATGGATGGTGAATACAGGCTACACAACCACTGATTTGTACACTTACAACAATGAGTTTTAATGTAGGTGAATTATATCTCGATCAAAACCAATATGAATGAATTGTTGTTCACAAGTTCCAAGGTCTTTGACCAAGTTACTTATGATTTTTCGAGTGTTCGCATCGCCAGGCTGGCATTGCTGAACTGGTCCCTCGTGACAACGGTCAGTGCCTTTGCAGGGAACACGGAGGCCTCTGTACTTTAGTGGAGTGTGAGTTCCTGGGACTTGTCACTGAAGGAGAAATGCTTTGGGGACCCTCCTAGACCTTGAATTTCTTGAGGATAAAATAAAGCAGAGGGAGAGGTGGTGGGATAGTGTTAGATAGGATGGCAGGGAAAACCTTACCAAGGAATAATGCTGAGGACAAAACTGACATAAGGAAGTCGGTGTGGGAAGAGCATTCTCAGAAGAGGGAACAAAAAAGCCAAGGGCTCAGAGGCAAAAGTATGACAGGAGGTTTTTGAGAAACAGCCAGGAGATCAGTGTGGCCCTGTTGTAGGGACCTGGGCTTTTTCCTGGGTGAGGTGAGCCCCAACGCAGGTTCTGAGCAGAGGAGTTTCTGACCTGATCTTGGTTCTACCAGAATCCTCTGGTAGCAAGTGGAGAGTAGACTGTGGAACCGAGGGCTGAGGCTGGAACCAGAGACCAGGGAGGAGCCTGCATTAGTGGGAAGCTAGTGGAAGAAGTGTGGCGGGGTTAGATCTAGGGGACGTTTTTGTTTTTCCAAATAGAGGAATGAAGGGAGAAGAGAAAGAAGCATTTATTTTAAAGAAGGAGAGGAGGGAGCACTTTTTATTTATTTATTTTGTCTGTTCCCACTGGTCCTGGGTCATCAACTCAGGTCTTTGGGCTTTATATGGTCCACACTCCAGTTACCAGCTTTGCGCCTGAGTCACCAGGACACACCTTTGGGCACAGTTTGAAGGCACAGCCAGCAGGATTTGCTGGTCGACTGAATGTAGAGTGTTATAGAAAGAGAGGAATCAAGATTTTTGGCTGACACAAGGAGAATGCGGTTATCATTTGTTATGGACTAAATGTTTGCATTCCCCCCAAACTCATGCTGAAGCTCATCCCTAAAACCAAAGTGATGGCATTTGGCAGTGGGGAAATCACCTTGGGAGGTGATGAGGTCCAGATGAGGTCATGAGGGTGAGGCCACCGTGACGGGATTAGTGTCCTTCTAAGAAGAGGAAGGGAAGACTGTGGCTGGGCCCACTGTGCTGCTCTTCCTCGGCACTCCAGGGACGGGCTGATGGTGGAGGAGGCCAGTGCTGCTGCACTTTATCTGTCACCCCTGTCCCTATGTGCACAACGTCACCCTCCAGGGAACAAAGCGGAAGGGAGCAGATGAAGGGCTGGGGGAGCAGCTGCCTGGGAGAACGTTGACTCTATTGCACAGCCGTGTCCCAGATGTGAGCATCTTCAAGCCAATTCTGTGCCACTTCAGACCCGCTGGGCAGATGAGCCAATGGCCACCTTCTACAAGTGCTGGAGACATGAGGGCCACGTCTTCCCCACTATGTCAGTGTCTGTCACCTTTTTCCTGTGGTGAGTACCAGCTGTGTGAACTGCATCCTGAGGGTCTCTGTTGGTGGGGTGGAAAGTGAGCCCTTTTAGAGTGACCTGCCAGGAGATCAGGAAATGCAGCCTATCTGCCTGGATTAACAACTCGATCAGTTAGTGGATGGATTCATTCATGTTCAGGGAGGTTTTGTGTTGGGGGAGGAGTACCCACAACTAAATGCATTCTGTTCTAGATCCTGTTTATTCATCTCTTGCCTTTATTGGGCAGTTAACATTCTGCTACTATAAACCAACACACTTTACACTTTGTACAATTAATCAGCTGAAGCTTATTTAGCATATTAGATGTCTCTGGATATGTAACTTAATCGCAAACATATTTGTGATACATTTTTTATGAATTAAAAAAAATAGATGAAGGGAGACCAGTTCTCTTTTGCCACTGAGTGAACACAAAGCAAGAAGATGGCCTTCCACAAGCAAGGAAGAGAGCCCTCACCAGGAGCCAAATCTGCTGGCACCCTCATCTTGGACTTCCAGCCTCCAGAACAGTGGGAAATAAAAGTCTGTTGTTTAAGTCGCATGGGATGATATTTCGTTATAGCAGCCGGAGCTATCGGAGGGACTGTGATACTTTGTATGGAGTTGGAAGGAAGCCTGTGGGAGGAGCAGATGGGCAGGGTGATCCAGGGGCTCTTTTTTGATAGTTGAAGTCTCCAGTGAACATCCAAGTGGTGATGTCAAGTGGGCACTTGGATATACAGGCCTGAAGTTCAGGAGAGAGGCTGCAGTGTGGAGGTTTTCAAAGTTGCAGGGTTGAAGGGGATCACCCTGGATAGAGCAGAGGAGAAGGCTCTGCACTGACATCCCCTGGGGCACTTCACAGTTGGAAGGTGGGGACATGAGGTAGAACCAGGCGAACAGCCTGAGAAGAAGTAGCGGGTGGGGCACAAAGAAACCAACAAGGTGTGGCATCTTGAAAGCTAAGAAAGAACATCTTTTCAGGGAAGAGGGAGTTAAACTTACCCCATGACCTACCAATTCCACTCCTAGGTATGCAATCAAGAGAAGTGAAAACCTCCACATAAAGACTGTACACAGGCTGCGCCTTGGTAGAGTAACAGTTAGGTCAGTTGCCTCCAGTCCACATACATCCCAAGGACCCGGGTTCATATGCAGGGACCAGGGGAACAACCAATGTGAGCAACTAAATAAAATAAAATAAAACTAAAAATGCTTCTTCCTCCTCTCTCTTCCTGCCTGCCTGCCTACTCACCTTCATCCCGGCCCTCCCCTTCCTTTAAAAAATATTGTGCCTAAATGTGCACAGCACCACTCAGCGTAGTCAAAAGTAGAAACAACTCCAATGTTCATCAGCTGATGTATGGATAAATGAAATGTGGTCTAACCACACAAGGGAAGGTTGCTTGACCAAAGAAAGGAAAGTAGTCCTGATATCTGCTATGACCCTTGACAACATTATGCTAAATATAAGACACCAGACACAGAAAGACAAATATTGTAAGAGTCCAGTTATATGAAACATTTAGAATCTGCAAATACATATTGACAAAAATAAATTAGTGGTTGCCAGGGGCTGTTATGGGGAGGCCGAGGGGAATGGGGAGTTCTTATTTAGTGGGTATAGGGTTCCTGTTTGGAGCGATGACTAAGTGGGGACCAGTGACAAAAGCTGAACACCACCATGAAGGCGATCGACAGCACCTAGGCGTGTTCTTTGGAATGAGAAATTTCATGTCATGTATCTTTCACCTCAATAAAAGGTAATGAAAAAAAGTGGAAACAGTCCAAATGTTCACCGAATCTGACTGAATGAACAAAATGTGATATTCACACAGCAGAGTAGTGTTCAAGACATCAGAGGAACTGATACATTTTCAACAAGAAGACCATCATTACATTTATCTGATTGCCCAGAAAAGGCAAATGTGTAGATACAGAAAGTAGATCAGTGCTGACTGGGGGTATGACGAATGACTGCAAATGGGTTGGAGGGGTCTTTTTGGGGTGATGAAGATGTCCTAACCGAATTGTGGTGAAGCTGCACAACTCTGAATATTTCACAGAAGTCATTACCCTGTATTATTAAAACAAGCGAATTTCAGGGTATGTAAACTATACTTCAATAAAGCTGTTTTTTGTAAAGGAGGAAACGAGGGTGGAGAAAGTGGGACCCTTGTGCACTGCTTGGCGGGAATGTGAAATGGCGCAGCCACTGTGGAATGCAGTGTGACCGTTCTTCAAAAAATTAAAAATAGAATTATCACATGATCCAGCAGATTCCACTTTGGGGTATATAGCCCTGAAGAACTGAAGGCAGGAATTTGAATAGATATTTGTACACTCATAACAGCATATTCACGATGGAACTCCAGTGTCTGTTGACAGACAAATGGTGAAACCAAGTCTAGTCTATATATACAGTGGAGTAATATTCAGCCTTAAAAAGGAAAGGAAGTTGGACATATACTAGAACATGGATGAGCCATGAAGACATTATGCTAAAATGAAGTAAGTTAGTCACAAACAGGCATAGAAGGAGACCATTTCCATGAGGTACCAGAGTGTCAAACTCATAGACACAGAAAGAAGAATGGCAGTTAGTGGAGATGGAGAGAAGGGAGGTGGGAGAAGCAGTGGTGAATGAGCACATACTTTCAGTTTACGAAAGTGAAAAAAAATGTCTGCAACTAGATAGTGGTGAGGGTTACACAAGTGTGAATGTGCTTAATGTTGCTAAACTCTCCACTTAAATATGGCTTCGGTGGTAAATTTGTGTGATGCACATTTTACCACAATGAAAAATAGAAGAGAGCAAGTAACTGTGTCACATACTGCTGAGTGGTCCAAGTTGGATGAGGACCCTGTGTTGACCACAGATGGAGTCACTCATACAAGTGAAGGGCGAGTGAAGAGAGAGAAATTTGACACAGAGAATATAGACTCTTTGAGGAGTTTTTCTTTAAAAGGAAGAAGAGAAATGGGGCTGTGGTTGGAGATGAGTTCAACAGGGCTTCAGAAGATCTAGAGATGGAGACATTTTGTCCATAACATTGGAATCCCTGGATCAAACTCTGCCTGAAGCCAATCTATCCCTTGGACTTTATAGTTACAAAAGCTAATACATTTTCTTTGCTGCTTAAAGCATTTGGGGCTGGGTTTTCTGCCCTTATAATGGAAAGTCCTGACTAATACATCCATCAAACACATTTATTCTCATATTCAGGAGATGGAGTTCATATATTGCCAAGAGCTCATGATTCTGTCATCTAAGAACATGGTCTAAGGAACCAAATCTGAGGAGCAAGCACCCCTCTGCGTATTCAAACTGAGGGAATATAATATAGGAAATTGGATACATGGATAATGGACAAGAAAAAACCAAACAGGACATATTGGTGACTTGGTGATTAACCACAGCAGAAAGATATTTCTACCTTGGCAGGTGGGGAGAAGTAGAGAGAGGAGTTGGTGCTATGATGCCTCAGAGCCAGGACCCCAGGAGGGGCTGTATGTCAGGAGCTGGACCTCAGGTGCTGCTGAAGATGCTGTACAAGCAGAAAGAGGAGGAAAATGGGTTCTCCCTTCCTCTCACCCTCCAATGTCTTCCTGAGTTCTGGGCCCTTTGCCCATGGGAGGGACTGGTTGAATTTGACCTTGAAGAAGAGAGGTCTGTAGCTTCTTCATGTGTCGAGCGAGGATGAAGTGAGTTGTGACCAGTAGGATGGGCTGGTAAGTGCCGAGGTCAGCATGGCCGTCAGCGCGTGCTAAGTGCCAGTGATCACGCTCTAAGCAACGACAAATCCTGTGACCATCCAAGGCAGCCGTTGTCGTATTTCCAGTTTCACCTGGAGGCTTCAGGAGTTTTAGAGCAGTGGTTCTCTATTGGGGGTGACTTTGCCTGCTATGGGATACTTGCAGTAGCTGGGGGTGCTTCGGGCATTTAGGCGGGTACAGACCCAAGATGCTACGAAGCGCTCAGTGCCCAGGACAGGCCACACAGAGGAAGCCCCATGCGCACAGCTGCAGAGGAAACCAGTCGGAGTTTCTTTTCCTCCCTCAAATCCCCTTCTTGCCCTCACCCAACTCCTGACACTGCTTTCAATTCCCCCGGGGTTTCTGGGAAGCATTTCTTCCCCTTTTTTTGTTGTTCTTGTTTGTCACCCCAGCCCCCAGTTTTGAACCTTGGTCCACAGCATTCATAGTCTGCGCCTGAACCTCCTGAGCCACAGAGAAGGGCACAGGCCTTCCTTTTTAGAACATCAAGTTTGGAAGGACTGATCCAAGTTCTTCCAAGCACACTCTTTTTTTTGTTCTTTAAAGAAAAGGTGCAGGCAGGAATGAAGGAGAGTAGGCAGGCAGGAAGGGGGAGGAGGAAGAACTTTATTTATTGTATTTAGTTGTCCATCTTGGTTATTCCCGCCATGCCCAGGACAGGAGCCAGGGACCTTGGGATGTCCCGGGACTGTGCCCTCCCCCTGCTCCACCACAGCGCACCTCCAAGCACCCTTTTAAGGAGCTATCTCTGCTATCTCTGCTGCTGAGGGAGGAGGGGAGCTGCAGAATCAGCTTCATACAAACCAATCAGAGTTGGCAGAGAACAGACAGACTAGATCTAGAGTGTTCTGCCTGGAGGGTTGGGGGCAGAGGGGGCTAAACCTAACATTAGAAAAGGTGGGTTTGTCATCTCTGAGCTCTCTCTGTTGATACAGGATTTCACATCCTGGCTGTGTCCCCCAGCAGATAATGCTCACGTGCTCCTAGGCTTGGAAACACGTGGACACATACCAAATGTGACAGAAATGCAAGGACTATCCTCAAAGACCATGGAGCAAGGGAGCAAAGACCCAGAAAGGCAGGCTTACAATGAAGACACTGGACAAGGTGGAAACCACCCTGCAAAAGTCTCTTCTGCAGAAGGGCCCAGAGAATGCTCCATTTACCAAACCTACAAGAGATGTGTAGGCGAGAAGCTGGGAGGCCCGGTGGAGGGCTGTCCTCTGTAGCGGGGCTGGTGATTGAAGAGATTATATACCTGGTCACCCCGGGGGAAATGAGATTGCTACAGCCTGGTTTATTAACAACTCCCTTCTGGAAGAATACAGAGGAAGTTTCCAGTTTATCGCCATTAGGAGCAAAGTCTCTACCGACGCCCTTGGGCAGGTGTACCCTCTATTTCCTGGGGTAACAAGAAGCAGCATCACTCAGCCAGAGGCTGTATGCGACTGTAATTTAATCAATAGGCCAAATTTCCCACCAGAGGCTGGATCAGTTTATATCTCGTTTCCTTACACCCTTGCCGATGTGTGATAACATCAGACTTCAAACTGTGTATTTCATAGCTGACAGGGTAGAAGTTTTTCTGTATGCTTTTGACCATCAGTTTTTCCCACTTTCAGTGAACCTCCAGCTTCTCTCCTTTGCCAGCTGTTGTAGTGGGTCGTTTGCCTTTTAAAAATCTTTATTTGTATGAGTTCTTTATATATATATTTGGGCACTGATCTTTAGCCTGTATAAACTGCAGATATTTTCTCCCATCCTGTCACTCACCTTTCAAATTGGTTTCTGGTTTTTCTTCTTCCTGTGGTTAAGGTGATGCATCTTTGTAAAACTCTTCTCAGAAAGTAGCTGTAGCAATGACTGACGTGATTGGGCGCTTCTTCTGTGCAAAGCAAGGCGGGGCGCTAAGCAGTGGGAGTCAGCCAGGCAAAATATAAGAGGGCATCAAAAAACTCAGTCATCAGGATCAGCACTAGTTGTAATGCATGTTTTGTAAAGGAAAGTTGCAGGCAGGAATAAAAGTGAGTAGGCAGGCAGAGAGAGGAGGAAGAAGCATTTATTAATTTCATTTAGCTGCTCATCTTGACTGCTCCCCCAGGCCCGGGTTTCCAGCCTGGGTCCTTGGGATGTCTGTGGACTACGTCCAGTGGCCTTATCCGCTAGGTACCAGGGAGAGCCACAATCCTTTTTAAAAATCACAATTAGTGTAAAAAGTTTGTGATGAACAAAACACAGACATTTTAAATAAAGACAGGGTCTCTGCCGAAGCACCTTGGAGCCCAAGGCACGGAAACTGAGCCTGTCATTTTTATTCAATTTTGACTTTAAGTGAAAGGCTGTCTAATGAAACTGTCCTCGATCAACCAATAAGGTGAGCTTCATTCAACAGTGGCGAGGATGCTTTTTCCTCAACAGCATTATTTTGTGAAACTGTGGAATGAAGCGATGTGCTCTGAGGGTCTGCTGCACCTACTCCAGGGGGCTCATGAGGCAGACAAGGGTGCTCACAAGCACGCAGGAGAGTGCAGCGCACACGTGGTGGGTGCTCCCTCCTGGATCCTTCCTTCATGTGAGCTTGGGCGGCGGGAGCAGGCCGCGGCTCAGTCTGCGTGTGTTGTGCACCGCCAGGACGAGGGCCCTTTGCCCGTTCACGCCCTCCCCGTGTCCGCCGCTTGGATCAGCTGAGAACTGCTGATGTCTGGGCCTTGCTTCTGGTGCTCCCTGGAAAGTGCCAGTGTAGGGCCTGGGCTGATGACACTGTGGTCACACTCAGAGCCCACGGGTTTGGAAGGTGCCTCTGGGGTGGCCGCCTCCCGCTGAGCAACGACTTAGTGGGGGCTTTGAGTTCTACCCATGGGTCCTCAGCCTGAACAGCCCAGGTCAGTGCGAGGGGACATGCCATCTGCTGTTTGTAGCTTGGGGTGGGCAGGTGGCTGCTGCAGAGGGAAATGAGAGGCTGAGTCTCTGGTGGCCGCTCTCGAGGGACACATCCACCATGCAAGTGGCCATAACATCGAGGCGTCTGTGACTTCTTCCTTCTAAAAAAACAATAAACTTGATTTTTAAGAGGAGTTTTAGGCCCACAGAATAATTGAGGGGACAGTGCGGGGTTCCCATAACGCCCCCAACACTAGCAGTCTCATTATCGGCACCCCCTCCAGCGGTGCATCTGCTACAATCATGCACCTGCCTTGACACATCATTCTCACCCAAAGTTTAGAGCTTATATTCGGGTTCATTCTTGGTGTCATACGTTCGATGGTTTTTCACAAATGTGATGACTTGTGTCCACCACTGTAGTTTCATACAGAAAAGTTTCACCGCCCCAAGAATCCTGTGTGTTCCCGCTATTTATTCCTCTCTTACTCGTAACTCCCAGCGCCATGACTCTGTGTACTGTCCCCATAGTTCTGCCTTTTACAGGCGCCACTGACTCGGACTCGGAAGACATTGCGGATGGGCTTCTTTCACTTACGAATGTGCATTCAAGCTTCCGCCATGTCTTTTCATGGCTTGACCGTTCATTTATTTTTAGGGCTGAGAGTCTGCCAGTGTCTGGATGGACCACAGTTTATTTATCCATTTACTTGCTAAAGGATATCTTGGTTGTTTCCAAGTTCTTGGCCATCATGAATGAAGTACACATCTATAAACATCCACATTCCCATTTTTGTGTGGACACAAGTCTTCAGTTCATCTGGACCAATACCAAGGAGTGCAACTGCTGAGTTATATGGTACAAGGTTGTTCAGCATTGTAAGAAGCTTCCAAAATGCCTTCTGAAGTGGTTAGACCATTCTGCATTTCCTCCAGCAGTGAAAGAGGGCTCTCAGAGCGACTCACTCTCTCTGGTGTTTGATGCTGTCACCCTCCATTCTTTTTATTTATTTATTTTTAAAGGAAAGGTGCAGGCAGGAATAAAGGTGATCAGAAGCAGGTAGGAAGGGAGAGAGAGGAGGAAGAAGCATTTCTTTAATTGAGTTATTTGTCTTGGCTGTTTCCACCCCCGGCCCTGGGACTTGAACCTGGGTCCTTCGTATGTACGTGGATTATGCCCAGCTGGAGGTGGTGGACTCAACTGCAGCTCTACCAAGGTGCTCTGCCATTCGGCACTCTTAAAGTAAATTCTGCATTCATATTTTCTTCATTCATTCATTTATTCACTGGCACCCACTCATTCAAGAAACACTAATGAAACAGCAGCAGTGTGCCCCACACACTCTGTTCCAGCTACGAGAGATGGAACAGTGAAAGCACGTCGTGCTCCTGTCTCAGCTGGACCTGTTGGACCCCAGTGACATATGGTGGTGGTAGTGATGATAGTGACTACATGTTAGACTCCTTACTATACTGTTCCTTATAGGAATGGCCTCAGAGGAGGTACTCCCATCATCACCCCCATTCAGAGAGGAGAGAAACAAAAGCAGAGAGAATTTGAGCAACTTGCCTGAGGTCACCCAGCTGAATACGTGGGACCTGGGAGTCCAACACAGGTGGTCTGATGCTATATAGCGAGGCCATCTGTCTAGGCAGAAGAATAAGGTTTTTGCGCCATTGTTCCACCACAATTATTAATAGCTACCCCTGTCAGCATCAGATGTGTGCTAGTTTGGATGATAAATTATATAGTCATGCTACATCTTTACAATGTAAAATCACTGAGCATGCTAAAACTTCAGAGCAGAGTTGCATGAAATCCCAGAATCCAAAGTTACTTGACAAAGAAAGGCATTCCCTAAGCAAATCACTTTTGAAATGTTGCATGCTGAAGCTGCTCTTGGACATTTGCAATATTCATAAAAATAGCAAATGTTCTGAGAAGCACCACAATGAAAAGCAGATAACAAAATGATTTAATATGGTCAAATACAATGTTCTCAAAACTATCTGATCAGAGACATCATCCTTTTCTTTACCAACCTAGAAACATGTAAAGCAGGTTACATGCCAGGAATGGATCCCAGGTATTCAAAGTTGACTTAAGATTCAAAAATCAATTACTGATGTGCCCTGGTGGAGTAGTTTCTTGTCCTGTGGAAAATGTTTTAGAATGTACTATTTTAAAAATATTATAGATAGATCTGGCAAGCCCTGGTGGCCTAGCGGATAAGGCCACCAGGCGTAGTCCACATACATCCTAAGGATCCAGGTTTGAGACCTGGAGCCTGCAGGAACCACAAAGATGAACAACTAAATAAAAATACATTTGAAAATTAGAGCTGACATGAATGAATAAAGAAATAAAGAATACAAAAACAATAGAGACAATCAATAAAACCAAAAGCTTGTTTTTCTGAAAAGATGTATACAAAACTGACAAAACTTTAGCCATGCTGACCAAGAAACAAAGAGAAGACTCAAATTACTGAAATCAAGAATGAAAGAATCCATGAGCCCTGGTGGAGCAGCGGTTAGGTCACTCACTTCTCAAGGAGCACAGGTCACATACCCCAGTTTTTGAGTCCTGGGCCTGGAGGAAAGCAACTCGTGTGAACAACTGAATGAAAAAGAAAAGAATGAAGAATCATTATTGACCTTACAGGAAGAAAAGTTTATAAAGGAAAACTATGAATATCTCTGCTAAAGTTTAGGTGACTTGAATGAAATGGACAAATTCCTAGAAAGACATAAGCTACCAAAACTGATTAAAAAGTATATCTATCTATCTATATCTATCTATCTATCTATCTGTCTATCTATAGATATCTATAAGAGATTCAACTAGTTAATATAAAAATTCCACAAAGAAAAGCCAATCTTAGATGGCTTCGCTGGTGAATTAATGTGAAAGAAAGAATTAAAAAAAATTATTTAAAAACTCTTCCAAAAAACTAAAAGCAGGAACATTTCCTGATTTATTCTGTGATACCAATATCACCTTGATAAGGAAGAGACGTGTCATAAAATAGAAAACTACAGACTAAGCCTTATGAATATAGTAAATTGAATCTAGAAACATGTAAAGCAGGTTACATGCCAGGAATGGATCCCAGGTATTCAAAGTTGACTTAATATTAAAAAATCAATTACTGGTGTGCCCTGGTGGAGTAGCAGTTAGGTCAGTCACCTCCAAAAAAGTGCAGTCCAAGAACATCCCGAGGACCCAGTTTCGCTTCCTGGGTACAGGGATAACAACTAATATGAACAACTAGATAAAAATAAAATAAAATACTTCTTTCTTCCCACCTGCCTACTTGCTTTCTTTCCTGCCTGCACTTTTCAAAAAAAAAAAAAAAAAAAAAAAAAAAAAAAAAAAAAAAAAAAAAAAAAAAAAAAAAAAAATCAATTACTATACCATGTCAGGAGACTAAAGAATAAAAACCACATGATTTTGCTCTGTAGGTCCAGAAAAGAAATTAAACAAAATCCAATGCCCTTTCATAAAACAAAACAAAACAAGCAAACAACCAAAAAAACCCACTAAACAAACAAGGAGTAGATGGGAACTTCCTTAACCCAATTAATGGTATCTACAAAAATTCTACAGCTAAAAACCTACATAATGATGAAAGAATGAGTCCTTTCCACCTAAGATCCAGATATCTTCTCTCAAGATATATATTAAATACCGTACTGAATATTCTGGACAGGTCATTTGGATAAGAAAAATAATTAACATTGTGCCCTGAAGGCCTGTTTGATGAGACCACCAGACATAGTTCATATACATCCCAAGGACCCAGGCTTGAGACCTGGGGCCATGGGGAACAACAGAGATGAACCACTAAATAAAATAAATAAGTATTTTGTCCTCCTTTTCCTTTCTCCCTTCCTGCCTGCCTTCTCGCCTTCATTCCTGCCTGTACTTTTCCTTTAAAAAAATAATGTAAAGGCATCTAGATTGTAATGGAAGAAGTTAGACAATTCTACTTGTAGATGACATTGTCTTATAAAATGTAAATAGTACGGAGTTCATTAAAATGATTAGAACTAATAAACAATTTCAGCAAGTTTGCAGCATAGAAGCCTCATGTAAAATCAATTGCACTTTTATCAGATATCAATGAAAAATACGAAAACAAAATTAAGTAAATAATTCCTTTTACAATAGCATTAAAGAGTAAAATACTTAGGAATAAGTTAGCAGAAGAAACACAAAGCTTATTCTCTGATAACTATAAAGGATTGTTGAAGGAAATTTGAGAATACATAAATAAATGGAAAGGCATTCCATTTTCATCGATAGGAAGACAATATTTTTAATATGGCAATACTCCCCAAATTGATCTATACATATTCAAAGCAATCTCTATAAAAATGCCGCTGACTTCTTTTCAGCTGGCAAGCTGATACTAAAATTCATCTGGATATGCAAAGGACCTAGAATAGCTGAAACAACCTTGAAAACAAAGAAAGTTGGAGTGTTCAAAATGCCTGGATTGAAACTTGCTTACTTCAAAGCTACAGTGACCAAGACAGTGTGATACTACATTAGGGCTAGACATATAGATTTATGGACTAGCCCGAGCGCATAGAAATAAATGCTTATATTTATAGTCAGCTGACTTTTGACCAAGATGCCAAAGTAGTTCAATGGAAAAGATAGAGTGTTTTCAGCATGAGCTGCCTGGATCACTGACTAGTCACATACAAAAGAGTGAATTTAGCCCCTTTTCTCATACTCTACATACAGAATAACTCAAAAATGGATCACATACCCAAAGGTAAGAGATAGAATAATAAAATTTGTAGAAGAAAACAGAACAAATCTTTGTAAACCTGGGTTAAAGCAAAACTTTACAATATTCTGGTATGTGACACCAACTAAGCATAAGTAACTAAGTAAAAAAATAGATAATTGGTGTTTTTAAAGGAAAGGTGCAGGCAGGAATAAAGGCAACTAGGCAGGCAGGAAGGGAGAAGAAGAAGCATTTTTTATATTATTTTTATTAGGTGTTTACAGTGGTTGCTTCCCTTGGGATCCAGAACTTGAACCCAGGGGTATGCGTGGCCTGTGCTCCTTCAGAGGTGATTGACTTGTCTGCTACTCCAGCAGGGTACACCATTGGGTTGCTTTTTTTTTTTTTTTTTTTTAGTTAATCAAAATTAAAAAAAACTTTGGTGCTTCAAAAGACACCATCAAGAAAGTGAAAACACTAGCTACAAAATAGAAAATAGTTTCAAATCATATATGTGAATAAGAGACCTGTATCTAGACTCTATAAAAAATATCTACAACTGAAGAATAAGAAGACAAAAAAACAGTTGAAGGAGGAAGTACAGAAGTTGAATAGATATGTCTCCAAAGAAGATATTCACATGGCAAATGGGCACATTAAAAGACAGTCAACGTCATTAACCAATAATAAGATGCAAGACAAAATGACAAGATTCTACTTCACACCCACTCTCATGCCAAAATGAAAAGAGACAGACATTAATAAGTGTTGGTGAGGCTACAGAGAAGTCGGAACCATCATGCATTGTTGGTGGGAATGTAAAAATGGGATAGCCACTTTGGAAAGCAAAAATTAAAAATAGAGTTACCACTTAACGCAACCATTCCATTCCCTAGGTATCTACCCAAGAGAAGTGAAAACATTCCCACCTACGAAGCTGAGATTTCATATCGGCATAATTAATAATAGCCCCAGATTGGAAACAACCCAAAGGCCCATCAGCTGATGAGTGGGTAAACAAAATGTGGTATATCAACAAAACGGAATAGTCTTTGACTATAAAAAGGAGACAAGTACTGATATATGCTGCAACACGGATGAGACTTCAACACATGATGTTAAATGAAAGAAGCCAGACACACAGAAAAACCATTGTATGAGTCAAGCCCTGATGTTAACCCCTTAGGTGCCAGATCGTGGGATGGGCTGTAAGTCCCCCAGAGAGGAGTTGACAATCCGGGAGTACTGGGGAGGGTCAGAGTGGTGCTAGTTATCAACCATTACAGAAGAGTCAAGGAGAGTCAGAAAGTAGATAAGTGATTGCTTAGCGCTCGGGTGGGGAATGGAGGCAATGGAGTGTGATTGCTAATAGCTATGGGGTTTCTTTCAGGGATGGCGAAGGTATTCTAAAATTAGATTGTGGTGATGGTTACGTAACCGGTGAGAAACTCCGTGAATATACACGTTCAGACAGTGAACTGCATCACATGTGAATGATATCTTAATAAAGCTATTTAAAAATAAGTTAATAAACAAGGAAAGTTGGATTAAAAGGTCAAAACATATGAGAGAGTAGTAGTGATAGAAACCACCTGTCAATTAAACCTAAAAGCCAGTTTATTAAAAGGAACATTTTAAAAAGCACTGTAGGAAAGGATTTATTGCAGAGTTGAAATTCTTTTTCGCTATGGAAAAAAAATGTAAACATATACCAAAGCAAAGGGAAACAAACTCCCATGTCTTCACCACCCAGTTCAGTAATTTTCAACTCATGGCCCATCTGGTTTTAGCTAGACTCCTACCCACTCCCTCACCCTGAATTTTTGAAGCAAATCCCAGAATCATGTTATTCCATTATTGTAGGAATATTGTTAAGGATATCGTTCACCGTGTCCCATGTTCCTCTGTATCGAGAGAAGATTTTCGGTTATTTTTTTCTGAGCAACGGACTTGCTTTCCTCTATATACTTAGTCATGAATTGTTTTTCACCATTGCCATCAGAATGCTCAGAAACAATCTGACAGCCAGATACCTGAAAAGTCTTTACGGTAGGCATTTGTGTGGCCACTGAATTCCTGGATTTATTTCATGTATTTTCTTACCTGTAGCAGAGATTGCCACTCACTTTCCATTTACCTTTCTTTCCTAGTAACGAGTTTTGACTTTTTTGAGGTGGTGTCGTGCACAGAGAAAGCACTGCATTGTGTTGCCTCCTACGCATATACATCTAAACTGTGGCCAGTGATATATAAGTACAAGTTTGGGGTTGGAACTTCCAAGAAACTCCTTAAAGAAAGCTGGGATTATAGGGTTTTCCTTCTCTCTTTTTCTTGCTGCTTAAACTGTGGCTCTAATGGCTGGAGTTTCTCTTCCACCTGGAACCACAAGGTGCCTTGAGAATGAACACTACCCCCGAAGGGTAATGAAGCAGGATGACAGTAGGGAAGCCGCTCAGCCAGTTCTGAACTTCCTTCCTCCAGTAAGAGAAGAGAAACGGCCATGGTGCTTCCGCCATCTTTATTTCTGGTGTCTCCTACCAGCAGCTGAGCACAATAGGTATCAGATATATGGTTCCTTGTTGTTTCTTCTCCCTGATTCCCTCATGTATTGATTTCAGCTTGTATGTATTTTTATAAACCACTTAAAGTCCTTTATGGACTGAGAGTCAAAATAAATAATTTATTAAACGGCAGCATTACACAATCAAGCACGTGGAATCTGATTTCAAAGCGCAACAACAAAAAACATTTGCAGACAAAAACTTAAACTGTCTTGTGATTTGCAACCCTGAAGTTTGAATCAGGAAGGAAATCCGTTGCTTATTACCAGAAAGATGGGCACCACATGGAAATTCAATTTCCAACAGAGTGAGTTTTTAAAATTTGAAAAGCTGAACAAAAACGGACCATATGTCCCACAGAGGAGGAAGGGTTAGGCCAGTCATCATGTGTAAAAACAAAGGCGTATCAGATTGCCACTAGGAATGACAAAGATATGACCATGATGTAGAAATCAGGGAAGGGTCTCTGCAAGGTGACAGGCAAGGAGAAAGACAGGACTTGGTCTGGTGTCCATACCTGCTTAGTCTCCACAGTGCAAAATGGAGTCTCTGGTGTCAGAAGGGGTTACACAGTGAACAGTAATTGGTGATTTTGGAGTCAGAGGGTGAAGCTTCTATTGCCTGGAGCTGTTGATAGCTTAGTGTTTCCCTTGAATGTGCGCATATTGAAGAGTTGATAGCTGTACCCAGAGGTGATGTCAAAATACGTAGCCTGGAGGCAGGCTCAGTCACTGAGCAGGGTTCAGAAGTACCCCTTTCCAGCCAGCCCTGATGTTAACCCCTTAGGCGCCAGACTGTGGGATGGGCTGGAAGTCTCCCAGATTGGAGCTGGGAGAGTCAGAGTGTGCCGGTTGTCAACCATTACAGAAGTATTTTAGTACTTTAGTAACCTGTATGGCTGTACTGGTACCAAGTGATTATCAGCCCTGACTACACAGAAGTCTAAACGTTGTTCTTATTAAGTCCTAAAAGTGAAAACAGATTTCAATGTGTGCGCAGAAGATGTTAAAATGCTAACAACAATGATGCCTGTGTTTTGAGCACTTATTGTACTAAATACTTCACAATTCATGATCTCATTTAACCCTTACAGTAGCAGCCCTTCCACAGGATTCGTTTTGTTTTAAAGGAAAGGTGCAGCAGGAATGAAGGTGAGCAGGCAGGCAGGCAGGAGGAGAGAGGAGGAAGAAGCATCTTTATTTATTTTTTATTAAGTTGTTCATCTTCCCCCCAACTCCCCCCGACCCCAGTTCCTGGACACAAACCCAGGACCTTGGGCTGTAAGTAGACTGTGCTTGACCAGAGGTGGCAGAAAGTGGTCTTTTGGTTACAGATAACAGAAACCCAACTCAAACTGAGTGGACCCAAAAAAGGGGACCTACTAAGGCATATAACTGAATAGTCTTGTGGGATGCAGGCATGGCTGAATCAAGGGGTTCAAAGATATCACCAGAATGCAGTTTTCCCTTCCCTGCCTGGCTGTTCTGCCTGTCCTGGGGCTTCCTGAGTAGACTCTCTCTCCATGGGGTAGCTCAGTGCTTATATTATCCTTCTAACAACCTCAGCACCAAGAGAGCTTTCTTACTTCTAATAATTCCAATGGAAGTTTCAGGATTGAATCTCACTAGATTGGGTTGTATACCCATCCCTGAACAAGACTCTGGGAATGGTTCTGGAATATTCTGATTGGCCAGTCACAAGTCCATTTCTGGATCTGGGATGGAGTGAACACTTCCTGAAACCTGTGCGGGCTCAGGGGATGTCACTGAGTTGCCAGAAAAAGTGGGAGATGCTGGGCAGACAAAACATCAGTTCTACTGCAAATGACCTAATTATTTGTGCATCGGCCTGGATACTTTGACTGGAGCATCGTGAGTAAGGGGACATCAGTGGGAGGGAATTTGTTGAAGAATTGCAGTTTGGCAGAGCAGATTGTAGAGGGCCTTATGGACCACTGTTAAGACTTGGGCTTTTGCCTTGAATGAGGAAAAAGGCTGAGCGAGGAGGGGTAAAATGATCTGATAGAAGACTTTAAAAAGGCTCACCCTTGCTGTTCTGTTGTTCAAATATAAAACATTGCATTGGTGTCTCTAGTCTTTCATGTTTATTCATGTCATACCTTCATGTTTATTCATGTCATACCATCATGTTTATTCATGTTTATATGAATAAACATGAGGTTTAGGCCCGACCAATCAGCATAATCCATTTTCCATAATCCAGTCAGAGATTGTATAGGGGATCAACTTGTGTCCCGTCCAGTAAGATCCAGTCCAGGCACTTCTGCTGTAACTGTTGGGAGAAAAGAAACTCTTTCCACTAGTTCTGCTAAAGATAAAAGCCTTGCCATCAAGCCGCCATCACTTAGTGAGAATCCACCTGAGAAGGCGGTCAACACAGAGTCCAGAAACTAGCGACCGGGCAGAAGGAAGTCTCACCTCTGTGACACTGGTTGGCCCCCACATCCAGTCACTCCTGAAGTCGCTTTAGCCCTGGACGTCTCAGTTGTGTGAGTCGATATATTCTACTTCTTTCCTTTTTAAATTTATTTTTGCCCCTGGGCCCGAGTCTTGAACCTGGCTCCTTGGGCTTTTATGTGGCCTACAGCTTAGCCACCGCAGCCACACGGGTGCGCCAATATATCCTACTTTTCATTCAAGCCATTTGATCTGAGTTTGTAATACTCACAAGGGAAGGAATCCTGAATGAGACGACATGGATACTGAGACTTCATAGGAGCTGGGATCCAGAGACAGAGGCTAAGAGGGTTTTGACTAGGTCCCTGCTCCTAATGAGCACATAGTTGAGGGACATCAAGAACCTCTGTTTTTGGCCTCTGTTTAGATTTTAGACTCCTTTGGCCCAGATTTTTGCTTTTTCTGTCTCTTCCAGGAGCATTTAGTCCATCAGAGTTTGGTGGCTGCTCCTGAAATGTGCTCAACAGTTTGCCTGAGGATGTGACTTCTAACAGGAACATGTGACAAAACCAGGGTGGCTGGGAAACCTGGCTGCCTCCCAGGCCAGTTGACACCTTCTAGAATCCCCACAACTTCCAATCCCCAAACCCTGCCCCCACCCCAGCAATTAATCAGGAAATAAAAGGAGAGAAAACAAGAAAAGCTCTATTCCCTTTCTCTGATTCCAAGGAGGACTTAGCTTGATAAGATCAGCACTTGGCCACTGCCCCCCATCTTTCATGTTGCATTGGGTTTCATCCTGTTCTCTAAGGGGCCGCCTCCCGAAGCCAGAGCTGTCTCCAGAGGACTCTGGTTGGCTTCGATTCCGCCCACCCGAGGCCAGGTGGATGAGAAAAACCCTTTACCAGCCTCGGTCTTAACAGAAGAGCTTGGCTGGAACCCGCTAGGGAAAGGGCTTCCTGACCCAGGGATTGGGGCTAGGATTACAGGCTCTGTCACCCCATCTGTTACGTTGGCCTCCCCAAAAGATGACTTTGTGTAAGGAAGTGGGGAAGGGCCCCAAATGTGTCACTGTAGTGCCATGAGGTAAGCAAGGGAACCTGACATATTATTACAAAGCATCTGATCTGGCTGCGACCCTCTGCCCAGCTGCCCCTAGTGGACCTGGTCAGCATTTCTTTGTCCCTTTCCCTCCAGGATCCCAAGTTCATGCCCCTGCGGATCTGCCCTGTTTCACCCTCTGGACACAAGCAGGACACCACACCTTTGCGTCTGCTGCACCCTCAGTCTGTCTGTCCTTCTGTCCTTGTTTAATGGCCTCCCATTCATTCCTGGCGCCCCAGATCAGATATCACCTTGTGACACCTTTCAAATGCCAAGCCTGCCCCCTCCTCTTCCTCTACTCTGCACCGCAAACACATCAGAATTTGTCTCTTTTGAAGTGTGTTCAAACTCCATGCAAAAGGCCTCTCAAGTTTTGCCATTCAAGTCACCCTTTCAAAACCCTGAACATTTAAAAATTCACATATGATGGACACGTAACCTTATATTCATTTCAGATGCGCAATATTTTATCATAAAAATTCTGCTTGCCTGTACTGGGAAGCCCTAAGTCTAATCAACCTACAGCAGCGTACACAGACACAGGAGTTCTTTTTCCCTTCTGCGGAGCAAGTTTAAGATCTACTGTCTCGCCAACTTTTGAGGACACGGTAGGAACCTCGAGTTCTTAGCTGCAGTTGGGAGCAGATGAAATCACATCCAGACTCATCGCAGAATTTATACAGAGATGGCCCAGGGCCTGTTTCAGAGCCCTCAGTTACCTTGACTTGCTCTCTTACTTGCTCCCGAAGCATTCTCGCTGGGGCCATAAGCCACAGCTGCGGTCACATGGCCAAGACTTGCTCCTCTTATTCTCTTCCCAGCCCCAGCGCAGCTCAGGTCCCTGCAGCCTGGCCCTGCCAACCGCCCAGCCTTATCTCATACCACTTCCCTGCCTCCACCCCCACAGTCCTCAGTACCCTGGCTTCAGGCTCTAGGATACTGAGTCCTCTCTGACATCAAGGTTTCCCCAAGGCCTCCCTCCCTCCCCCTACTGCCCCCCATTCCCACTCAGCCTTCAGATTTCTGCTAAAATGTTACATCCTTAAGAGCCTCCCCTGACCCCCCAACCTAACTTAAGTCCCCTGGAGACACATTCATATCACACCTATGGCTGCCTCTGAGTGAAGCTTCATTCCCAATTCATGCCAAGTTGTTCTTCCTTTCTCTGCATCCTACCCATTGTCTAAGAACCCAGTTAAGGCTGGTGCCCTCTCCCAGGGAGGGCAGGGACACCAGCGCCTGGTGGAGCACACCTTGAGAATTTAGCACCTACATGGACAGATAATAAAAGCTCCCCTAGGTACCCAACACTTCAGCCAGACCCTCTGCCTGCTGTTAAACTTAGAGAGGTTCCTGGTTTCTGTGGCTTTAACATGAGTGACCAAGTAACTGAGGGTGAGGGTCTTTCCTTTCATTGTGTCTCCCAAAGGCCCTAACAAAGGCAGGCTCCCTTTTCCTTTTCTCCTAAAAGAGGCCCACCCTCACACACCTCTATATCCCTCTTCTCCCTCCTCACCCCCTCCTCCCCCCTCCCCGTCTCCTTCTTCCCTCCTCCTCTCCCCTCCCCCTCCTC
>RJWH01008654.1:0-28705 GCA_004363575.1 Solenodon paradoxus
CTCCTTCTCCTCCTCCTCCTCCTTCCCCTTCTCCTCCTCCTCCTTTTTCACCTCCTCCTCCTCCTTCTCCTTCTGGTTCAGGCAGGAATTAAGGTAAGCAGCCAGGCAGGAAGAGAGAGGAGAAATATGTACTTTATTTTTATTTAGTTGTTCGATTGGTCATCCTCTGAGACCTAGGACAAAAATCAGTCCTTGGGATGTATATGGATTATGCTCCTTCAGAGGCAGTGAACCTAACCACTACTCCCCAGGGCTTGCCAATTATCCTTCTTTTAATTTCTCCTTTCCTAAATCCACACCTGTGTAGAGCTATGTATAATTAGACAGGATCTTAAAAAATTTCTTTGCAATGGTAAAGAGTGAGGCATTCTTCCCAAGTATATTTGCTTTATTTCCCAAGGATGAAAGAATGTAGTTTTGCTAAATGAGTGAATTTCAAAGCTATCTATCATACATTTGAGTGAAAGTTGTGGTGGGGAATGGAGGGGCCCCTTCTGGTGCTCTTTGGTTCATTAAGATGAGCCTCTTTGACCTAACTGGTGAGTCTTGTTCATTTTTATTGAATGTATTTTATATAGGATATGAGTTGGCTAACAAGTTGTGCTAGAATATAAGAAGTAGTACAAAGTAAGAATCATAGAAAATATTAACTCAGTAGACTGTTGAGAACATGGGGAGAAGCTGAATGCAAGTTTGCAGACCATGTGGGTAGGCATGCATTTGGCTATGATGTTCCTGGAAGACAAACTGAAAGAGAAAATATAATTTCACCATGAGAGAAAAAGTTCATCAGCTACTATGGGACGCAAAGATTTCTCAGTGCTTAAATAGGAGATTGAGATAATAGTAGCTTCAGACATCCTACAGCAAGATCAGAAGTGGGTTCTAGTCTCTTGTTTGTTGGTACATGACTTTCAGAACTTGATGTGAATGGTAGCCAGTCACTCTGGGTCAAGGTGGCTCAGATATACAGCTTTCCATGCCTGTGTTGACTTTGGTTTGGAACCGTGAGAACCAACTTCACTTATGTAGAACCAAGTGATTTTTGAAGAATGCTCCTAAGATAGCACACATGCCTCCTATTGTGCCTGGGAAGACTTGATGAGTACCTACCTTATCTGATTCTTGACTTGAACTTTCCAAGATAATCGAGTTTCCTTGACTGTCTGGGAGAGTCACCAGTCTTTGCATTTGTGATGTGGAAGTTAAGTTCTAAGCTTGGTTTTATGTGTAAAAGGGGTCACTTTTGGAAGGGTGATGGGAAGGTGCTGGTTTGTTAGGAGGAACTTGGAAGAACTCAGCTCTGATTGAGGTCCTTCTCCCAGTTTCCTGTGAGCAGGGTCAGTGACCATGTGTGGGCCTGCCCACTTCCCTCGGGAATAAATGCTGTCTCAGGCTCACTGAGGTTCCTGCAGCCTGTGCACAATGTTGAAGGAACGTCAGACTGATTAGCTCTAAGTGCAGACAACATTTTTACCCTGTGCATTAATTGTAGCACTTGAACATTTTTTTTTTTAAGTTAGCAAAAACCAAAGAAATATATTTTTAGTGACTGAAATATCTTTGTTTATTTTGGAAACAATAGATGCAAATGTTGAAAAAAAATTAGAGTTCAGCAATATCCTTCCATAGCTTTGAAAAATATTTCTTTCCCATTTGTCAAAGAAATGCACTGACTAGATACACTATAAAAAAAACCATAAGCATATTAAAAATCATCCACCATTCCACCACCCAGGGATAATACGCTGTTAACATTTTCTTCCATTTTTTCCCTATATTTATATTTATAAGTATACCCCTGAAACCATATTTTTATGTTGATGTTTATATTTTTATAGATAATGGGAAGATTAGTATGAACATCTGCATCTGTCCCAGACATCTTTTTAAAGACTACCGAAGATCCACTTTCAGAAAGAATATTCCAGATAGACCCTTCGGTAAAAAGATGACTAAAATGAAATGGACATGAGAAAGGAAAATGAGCCAAAGGAAACTAACACAGGATGAGTGTCAACTTAGGGTCCGAGACAATGCTGGGGATTTTACTGACATGCTGTTCTTTCTGTTACCCCAAGAAGTAGGCTTCCAGAGTCAGTGTCCTCAGAAAGAATTGCTCGGTCTTAGGAGCCAGGCAGATCTGAATTTCATCTTGGTTATGCTCCTACTAGTTTAGAGCCTCATTTTTCTCATCTGTAAGATCTATATAAATCCTTCTCACACACGGTTATTGTAAGGACTTAAAAGATGTAGTGCACATAGAATACCTGTACCTGGCACATTGCTGGTAGCTGTTATTATGATTATTCTAAATATGTGTCAACAAAGTCTCAGACAGAGTAATATGACTAAGATCACACATAATAAAGGTGGGATTGGAACCCAGGTCTGTTGGGCTTTGGAGCTCATAATCTTTACATTGCACTAGGTCAATGGCTAAGAGAAAATATTACATTTTTTTCAACAACACCACATATTTCATTTCTTCTATATCAGATGTCTGTACAGCGTGAATGTGACACTTGGGAGTTTATGCTGGCCTTTTCTAGCCATTCAAGGAAAGTGAAGCATCCTGTTCTCTGTGTGGATGTACAACTTCCCTCTGGTAGTGGCATCTGCATCTAACACTTCAGGAAGGGTTAATGTGTGTGTTTATTTTTGCCTGAGAAAATGGCAATGCATTTCATGCTTACGGGTGCTGACTACTATTTAGCAATGAAACTGTTTTCCACTAGATTAGGGAACAGATGTTTTCTGGTCCATTGAGTAGTTTTAAAGGCAAGAAATACTTAAGAGTTATTTTTCAGGGCTGTTGACCTCAATTCTTGGATTATGATCATTCTGGCTGGGATCCAGCTCTGTATACTTTTTAATCCGCTGAAACTCTTAGTATATTTATCCTACTCTGTGCAACATGACCTTTTAAATCCTTAATTCGTGGAAGCAGAGTTCAGATTCAGGAAGTGGGATTATTCTTTTTTCTCCTTTTCCATCTAAATAACTAGGTATCAGGATCCTGGTGTGGCAAAGATATCAGACTTGACTTAGTTCAGTCCTGGTTTTTGACATATTAGGTATTCCCACCTTCCTTTCAAAGGTGGCATTTTCAAATTATGAAAACAGAATCACATTAGCGAGACCATTGAACACTTATTCTCTCAGTCAGGCTGGGACCGATCACATTACAGTATCAAAAACACTCTCAGTGGCTTAATGCACTTCTTGCTCGTGCCAGAATGCCCTGTGTGGGTCTGTAGGGATGTTTGTCTCCTCATGATCACATAGTGACCCAGGATGACAAAGACTCCATCTCGCAAGCCACTGTGACCACCATGGTAGTGGGAATAGGGAGCTTTGCAGGGAATGACTGCTTTCATTGACCAAAACAAGTCAAATAACCTAGTTCAAATGGAGCCAGAAAGTATATTCATCCATGTTCTTAAAGAGAGGAGAACCAGAATACCTGGGAGCATCCTCATGACCACACAATCCTGGGTACCAGACTATGTTAGGTGCCTTGCATATATCATTTGTAATACCCACCTCCCACACCGATTCTGCAAGGTACAGGTCCCTATTTCTAGTTTACAGATTGAAAAACAGACTCAGAAAGATAAGATGGGTTACCTGTAGGCACACAGAGTTGGGATTCAAATTCAGTTAGTTTGATATTAATATATGTGCAAATCCTGCCTTTGACAGCTTAGACTTAACACCTTTCCCCCTATGGAACCTTTCCCATGGATAATAATGTTACCAGCTGGGATCCATTTTGCCCTGTGAATGTGGAAAATTGCCTGTGGAGGCTGGAAGTGGCAATTTCGGGTGGCATGAGTCTTCTGGCTGGGAACTGTTCCACTGAATCATATCCACAGGGATCTGGAGAGTTTAGAGGTGACAAGAAAAGAAATGGGGATCCTTTGGGGCAGTCAGAAACTGGACAAATACAGTCCTTTTCGTTGGATCCTAGGGTCTACCAGAACACTTGATAAAGCTTATGTTTAGAAAGGGAGTTTTGCGTTTTATTTGTCTAACTGACAATTTGGTCAAAAAGTTTTCTTGGGCATGGGTTGGGTTGCAGAATCTCAGTACAGGTGAAGTGCTGTCATTGAGATGATCTAGTCCTGCAGTCATTGGCCAGGAGACATTTAACTCTCTCTCTTCTGCTGAGAGAGACCAGAGTTCACTTGTTCAGCCGATCTGTGCCAACACACTTGCTGATGCCCAAGACTTCCGTCCCGGATTCTTCTAACGGGAGCTAGGGAAATGATGCCGCATGATGGAAATGAGTGAGTTTTGGGACCTTGAGGTGGGTCTTGAAAAGCAATTCCCTGCTTGAGAAAACATTCTGAATCATCATGAAAGGACTTTGAAATTGTAGATTAGTGTCTCCTGTCTGGTCTTCCTACCAGCTTCTTATTTTATGCACACTACTTCCAGTGTCACCTTTGTCAGCTTTCTGGTAGCATATTGTCATTTCCTGACTGAATAACTTCGAGGGCTTCTTCTTTCCTCTAGGGCAATTGTCAAATCCTTAGCCAGGCACACAAAACTCTTGTGATTCCATCTCCACTACTAATCAAATATTCCTAATATGCACACAATCGTGCTTTTCAGGAAGTTTCTGCATAACAGAGGATCCATTTGCAACTGCCTGCCAAAAAGAAAGTCAGCTCCTGCTAAGAGGGTATAAGTAAAACTCAGTCTTCCTATGTTTTTTCCTTTACTCTTTCATGACACATACCCGCAATATTTATGATATTTTTTTCTTAACAAGTAATTTTCAAACACCTACTGTGTGTCCTATAATTTGCCTCAATTTTGGCACCTGGGGATAGCATCTGATTCCACAGAGTAAGGGCTCGTCCTGCGACACTGACCCCCACTTCACTTACCAATCACAAGCAGTATGTTCCCAGGTTGTTAAACTTCTGTCCGTCTCTCATAACCTCCTGCCACTTGGATTCCATTATTTGCTGGAACAACTCACAGAACTTGGGAACACTAACTCGGGACCTGTTTATTATATACTGAAGAATACGATGGAGAATGTGGCCAGGTAAACAGATGCATAGGCCAATCCTTAGCACAAGAGCTTCTGTCCCTGTGGAGTTGGGAGTGACTGTCACCCTCCTGGTATGTAGCTGTGTTCACCAACCTAAAAGCTCTCCAAATCTTCTTCTTTTGGGAGTTGTAGGCCCGATTGAGCATTAACTCGATTTTCGGTTCCGCTCCTCTTCCTGGAGAAAGAGGAGAGGCTGACAATTCCAAACTTTGTGTCATGGCTTAGTCTTTTTGGTGCCTAGTCCCTCTTCAGGTGCCTGGCCCCTACGACCCCTCTAGGAGCTCAGTCACATCATTAGAACAAAAGACAGTGGTATCGTCCAGGAAATTCTAAGGGATTTTGGAGCTCTGTATCAGGCACCAGGAGCAGAGACCAAGAGATTTATTTTCTATTATTTGAAAGAGGGGTTTTGTCTTTCATTCCAACCCTGCAGAGAGAAGCTAACTCCAAGGGGGCTGATGCACATGGGTAGTCACACTAGAGAGGGAGCTTCAGTATTTTGTAAGCATTCACTAGTGGTAACCAATAAAGACTGAGTTCTCTGTCTGCTCAGAAGTCGACGTCTCCGAGCAGATCAGATTTGAGGAAGAACCATCCCATGTGGACACTGAGAGAAAAGGATCTAGACTCACTCATTACAAAGACTGTCCCTTGGTTGGGTATGGGTTGTTACGTCCTTAAGGAAGGTAATACGGAAACTAATATCATAACCTGCTCTTCAGTCTGTATGGGCACTCCCCACTTAACAGACAGTCAATGTTTTATGGCTCTCATGGTCCAAATCATAGTTTGCTATATTCATCAAATCTCAAGTCAAAACTAAGTCATTGTGTATAGATTCCTAGACTAGGTGTGGCTGTTGCTTAGTGATGAGCATCAAGATTTTGGGGCATAGACGTGCAGGTCCAATGAGTAGAAGTCACTGTTCTGCCACTTACAAATTAATATTTATGAGATGATAATTTTTTTAAAGGAAAAGTGCAGGTAGGAGTGAAGGTTAGTGGGCAGGTAGGCAGGAAGAGAGAGGAAGAAGAAGCACATTATTTTATTTTTCTTTTGTTGCTCACACTGTTGTTTCCCTCTGGACCTGAGACTTAAACCGAGGGGTATGTGGTCTGTTTTCCTTCAGAAATGGTTGACCCCAACCCCTGCTCCACTGGAATGTGCCCCGAGGTAACAATCTGATCTATAGAATAATATAAGCCCATATGTGCAGGTTCACCATCCTCAAATGTATGTCAATACACCAAGTCCACCACCAAATTACCAAGGTTTCTTCATTAGACCCCTCCCCCTGGTTTATGGCCCCATTTCCCTTCCCACTGGTAACCTCAGTTCTATTGTTATGTCCAAGGGTTGGTTTTTGTTTTGTCTATTCTTCTGCTTTGTTTCTTTATATTCCACATATGAGTAACATCAGCTGGTATTTTTCTTTCTCCTTCTGACTTAGTTCACTTAGCATAATACCCTCTAGTTCTATACATGTTGTCATAAATGACAGGAATTCATCTTTTTTAAGGTCGTGTAGTATTCCATTCTGTATATACCATAGTTTCTTTTATCCATTCACTTATAGATGCCTTTTTAAAAACATGTGTGTATAGGAGACACAAAGTATGCCTAGCTCACACAAAGGGACTAGGTTTGCAGGTGTCTTCTTCCATTTTCCAGAAGAGTTTTGTTTCTCTGCATAGTGATATTTCACAGCTATTCTTCATATGGGAAAAAGGCTATGCTGAGGCATAGTCCAGAGCAGTTCCTGACAGCTCACAGCACACACCAAACAAGGAGGGTTGTTTCTAGATCTTGCTCCCCATGAAATTGTTTGGCCTTATTCAGACACTGGACTCTTAGTCATGCCCTTGGTCTTGCCTGGCGATGCAAGTTCACATTTGTGTAGAGAAGGCACACATTCTCTTCTGAGACATGTGGGCTGCAGAGAGGGAAGTTTCCTGGGACGACTACTAAGTATCTGTGTTCAAGTCCCATTTAGGACATCTTCTGTAAGTAGCAAGAATGATTTTTTCCGAATAGCCAGTAAGAATTTATTTTAGCAATTTAAAAAGAGTTATCCACTGGGATAATTGCTCTAAGTGCTTAGCCACTCTATACTTCAGGGCTTGCTTTGGAAAATACATTTCTCTCTCTCTCTCTCTCTCTCTCTCTCTCTCTCTCTCTCTCTCTCTCTCTCTCTCTCTCTCCTGGAGTCAGATCTTTTCTTGGTAGGCTTAATAGTAATTCAGCAGACATTTTTAGCCTTGCATGGCACTTCCAGCCTCACTAGGAGTCTGATTATAGCACCAGAACAGCCAGTGTGTGGGAGGTGAGGCTGAGCGTGGAGGCTGATTCTGCAAACCCAAGTGTATTTCCCACATGTGCCCTCACATGCCCTCCTTCTCTCTCCCCTGGCTTCCTTCTGTTCCACACCTTTGCACTCTTGAGGATTATCCCCTGCTTCATTGATTCAGCCTGACTCTGTCACTTCCAGTGACATAACATTCTTCTATAATGATCAGTTGGGTGAAAGCTTCATTCCCCGGAGCAAAAAAGAAATAAGATATGAAACTTAAAAGGATACAAGGATGGGACATACCCATGTGCCTCAGGTGGCTGAGATGATTCAGGTGCAGACCATGTAAAGCCTAAGGACCAGGATTTGAGACCTGGGACTGGGTCGGGTGGGTTGGGGTTGGGGTATGGGAACAGGGAAAAGAAGCAACACAAAATACAAGTACGTCTTGTTTGTCTTTGTCTCTTCTATGGAAGATCCTGATCTGTGCATCTTGGTTAAATGTTGAGTCTTAGCCTGGCCTGAGGATGTTGTCAGGTGATGATGGACGTATGACAACTGTGTGAGCCAGATGGAACCTTCCCAGGCTTCATGGTACTTTGGAAATAATTTTCAAACTCAGACTTCAGTGAGAAGTAACACAGCTGGCTTTTATTTCCACGACAGGAAGATGGGTGGGCCAAAGGCTCAAGGCTCAACACATGATTTTCAGTAAATTAAAATTGTGACTCTTATACAAACATACAGTAAGCACATGTCAATGATTTATTTAACTCATCAGTGAAGGAACTAGTAGGATGTCAGGCTGATTCAAAGAAGAAAATATGTCTACATAGTCAATGTGTTTTGCTGACTATGTGTTTCATTCACATTAGACCCGAAAAAAATTTGCTTTGATACAATTGAAGTATATGTTATATAAGGTGATAACACCATACCCTTTGGCTTATGGGATCAAAAAATGGGATGGAATCACTTGTAGTTTAACTGCCTTCTACAAGTTAAAATCTAACTTTATAGTTTGGATCCTAAGAACTAGTAACGATTAAATCAAGCCCAGTTAGCTTCTCTGAAGCACCCTTCTGTTCCACACATCCCTTTGCATTCTTGAGGATTATCAATTGCCAAACAATGCTCTGTGACCTTGAAAAGGTATCTAGTTCTATCTTTGCCTCATTTCCAATTTCGGATAGTATTTCTTAGACATGATGGAACCGGTGCAGAAGAGATTCCTGTGGTCAACACTGAACAGAAGAGTTTTCTGACTTCTTGTTTTCTATTTGTTCTAAATGGTTAGCTGTTTAAGAGGTACCTGTGGTGTCACTTGTCTTAGTTTACTCTTTTTTTCCAGCGTGTTATGTTGGGACTGTTTTCAGGGATGATGGCTCTTAGGAAAACCATCTGGATCGATATTCTTTTCCTGTCCCTCTCGTATTTTTCCCTTGGTCTCGGTTGGAAAATTTCAGTCATAGTGTATAAATGTTTATCTTTAAATAGCATGATTTTTGGGGGGAGGACATACTTTAAAAACAAAATTACATTTCAACTAGGTTCACAACAGAGGTTTAAACCTATCTTGTGAAATAACTGGTTTCAATATAGAAAGTGACTATTTCTATATTTTTAAGTTTATCAGTACCAACATAAAATTTTTTGAATTAAAACTTTCATATTATCTTTTTATTGCCTCCTCAGGCAAAGCTTCCTCTGCTAGTAGGTTGATCTTTTGTTCATGCACGGGAACACAGCCCTCAGATGCATGTGCTATAAATCTTACTAATTTAGACATCAGAAAGGAAATAATGTGTGATTAATTCAGACATACTCAATTCTTATTTAATAAAAAACTAAATACAGTGAAATCCTTCAAGTCCTTTGTAATGCCTGCTGTGAAAGACTGTTTTTATGTGTCAGTTTCTTAATTATGTTTCAGGAGTCACGATTTGACCTCCAGTGTGACAGAACAACAAATGGTTTTAATGGATTTTCATGGTCATTTCTTTCTTTTGGAATTGCTTAACCTCAAGAAGATGAGGCAATTACAGAGTCCAAGTTAGAACCTTAGGAGGAGTGCCAGGAATAGGAGCAGGAATGGGGTTAGAGTGAAATTAGGAGCCAGGAGTCAAAAAACAGTACCAACGATGTGTTGTCCACAAGATGCCCTCTTTAAATACAAAGATACATGTGGATTAAAAGTTAATGGATGGACAAATAGATAGCATGCTAACACTAATCTAAAGAAAGTGGGAACACGACATGGAAACAACCTAAGTGTCCAATCATGGATGAATGGTTAAAAAATGTAGTGGGGAGAGAGGGGGGTGGGGGGGGAGAGAGAGAGAGAGAGAGAGAGAGAGAGAGAGAGAGAGAGAGAGAGAGAGAGAGAGAGAGGAGAGAAATATTAGCCATTAAAAAAGAAGGAAATCTTGCTATTTGTAACAATATGGATGGGACTTGAGGGCACTAGGCTAATCAAAATAAGCCAGACAGAAAAAGACAAATATGATCTTACTTTGATGAGGAATCTTAAAAACAACAACAACAACAACAAATAAACCCCAAATTTATGGCAGAGCAGATAGGTGATTTCCAGAGGTGAGGGTAGGGGGTGAGCAAAATAAGGTAGCCAGAGGGTACAAGCTTCTAGTTATAAATAAGCCATGCAGATGCCATGTACAGTATGCTAACTAGAGTTATATAGTGTTGTATATACCATATTGCATATGTAAAAATTACTAAGATCGCAGATCTTAAGAGTTCTCATCACAAGAAAAAATGTGTAACTGTGTGTGATTACAGCTGCTAATGAACTCTATATAGTGATCATGTTGTAATATGTATAAATATCAATTAAAAAAAGGAAACTGGGCTAGCAATATTAATTTCAGACAACGGACTTCAAAGCAAGGAAAGGTAGCAGGGATCACATGGCATTTTATAGTAATAAAGGAGTCGGTGAGTCGGTATTCCAAGAAGATAAAAGGATTCTTAATATGTATGCATCTAACAACAGAGCATCACAGGAGTGAGGCTGAAATGGATAAAAGTGGAAGAAGAAGTAGGTGAATGAACTACGTTGGAGACTGGTCCATATCCATGCCTCAGAATGGGGGTTGGTGTGGTGTGGGCTGGCCAGGGAGGCATTGGTGCTCGAGAAACTCTTTTCTTAATCATTAGTTTGTGGGGATGAATTTAAGTTTCGAGTCAGGTTCTAAGATTCTAGGGATTTGGGGTTGTTATAGCCCGGTGCAAAGTTTCCATGTTGTGTTCTGAGGATTCCATTAGAGTCCTTGAGGCAGGGGTTGTTACAAATAATTGTGGCTGGTTTCCTGATTTCCACCTCAGGTTGACTAAATTGGAATCTGGGGGTGAGTTGGGGAACCACCCTGTTAAACAAGTGCCCAGATGATTCTCAGAAAACCAAAATAAATTTGTTGAATCTGTCTCCTTTCACCCCTAGACCCTTGTCCTAAATAAAAAGAAAAAAAAAATGAAGCATTCTCTCATTGCAAACATCTTGTCTTCTTGTTAAGACAAAATAATTCATATCAAGGAGCAAATGACTAAAAGACTTCTGGAAGATGTTTGTACCTAGGGAAGGGTGTGTTATCTTGGATGACTGACCAGAGGCCCCAGCCTCCCTGGAAGCATTTAGTCGGGAGCCCTGAGCAGTCCCTGCAGTATCTTTGTTCACAGTGGCTGTAGACCCCATTTCTGAGAGGCCCCAGCTTTTTCTTCAGTAGGATCACTGATTTCATGAGTCCTTCTCTTTTCCAAACTTGGCTGCTGGACAAGAGGATTTCATAGAGGGGCTTGAATATTTGAATTTGAAGCCCCTGGGCACACTGCATGTTATCTAAGAAGAAATAAAATGAAATGTGTGTGTCATGTTTGCACCATGTCCCGAATGCCAAGCTTGTTTATACATAAGCTTATGTTAGTCTTTCTTGTTATTCTGTGTGTGCATTATACATGTGTTTATATGTGTGTATATGGCATTATTATATATGATGATATAATCATATTCTATAAACACATAAACACCTAGATAAAAATGTCATCATTGGAGTGATGTCCAGTTTCCAGTGAGAAATAAGGGGTTCACATGTTATCACCTTATACATAGTTTTAATATATAGCTTTCTGTTTAAAGCACAGGTCATAAATTACTGTTCTTGGTGCAATCCTTTTCCCCTTCTTCATTGGAAGCTCTAAGACTCTTTAAGCTTTCAGTCTGAGATATTAGGAGAGAATTGTTTGTAAACATGGCCAGTGTTTTCTTTGGGATGAGCTAGTTAACTTTTAAAATCTTGTTCAAATGACAATGACCCAGAAGCCCCACTGCTCTATTGCAGGTTAAGCAGGAAGGGATGGCTCTATTGAGAATTGCTGGGCTCGTGCGCTGGGCCAGATGGGGTGCTGAGTGCTTCGCAGGCACCATTGCATTCAGTGATGGACACTTGCCCCAGTTCACAGTTGCTAACCCTGAGGAGCAGAGAGCCAAGTGGCTTCTCCTGGGTGAGACAGCCAGGAAGCGTCAGCCAGGATGTGAACTGAAGTCCCTTTGTCTAACACCTCTGCCTGGGACAACAGGCCAAATTTATTTCTGCTCTGTGAAGACCAGTGCAATCAAGGTCTGGGACAACCCAGCCAGGAGTATCCTTCATTTTTTAGTTTAGGGAGAATGTGATATTTATCAAAGCAAGTTGCTAAGCTTATAGCCTAGAGGAAATAAATTAACGAAGAAGCCTTCTGCCCTCCTGCCTAGGAGCCTCAAACAGGGCAAGGGGTTGGGGGTAGAGGAGGAATTTGCAGAGCTGAGCAAGTTTTGGACCCACTCCCTTTAAAGAGTATGGTCTGTAAGGGAGACAGAGGAGGAACAAGGCACAGTTCTGGGAGAAGGTGGAATCCCTCTCTTCCTTACCTTACGCTCGCCTGATCTCTTGCTTCTACGAACATTCTTTCTGAACGTGCAGAATTTTATGGTATGGTGAAAGGTCACTTCCACCCATGCCCTTTGTTATTATATTACAAAAAACAAGCTCTAATTGGTCTTACTGCCAGAGATTTTTTTTTTCATAAAGAAGCATTTTAAGAGTGAACATAATTTCTCTTATGTTGTACTTGAATTTATACTGCACTTGAGCTTAAGTCGCTTTTTATGTCACTTGTGAACAGATTTTCCTATTGGTTTGTGTGAGTGACCTATGACCTTTGTTTTAAAAGTTTACCCTGCTGTGTTTGGACAGTCTCGAAAGTTCCAGAGGGCTTGGGGGCAGGGGTTTGGGGGTGGCATTTTCTGCAGTGTGGTGGCAGGGTTAACGGTGACTCACACATGAGACTCTAGAATGTGAGGGGGCTGTGGAGGAGTGTGGCCTGGCCCGACTGTGGGGAGGCTGCCGCACAAAGGCACATAGTCACAGTCCTCTGGGGCCACCGGGCAGGCACGGTGGCTGCTTGCCATCTGGCAGTGCTCTCTGGTATTCTGCTGGGAGCGGATTCCTGGATTCCTCTATGTAGGAGAAGCACAGTGACTTGGGCAGTCACTGCTCTTGGCTCAGTGGCAAGGCCAGAGCTGTAGAAACCCTTTGTGGGGGAGGCTGCAGGGCTTCTAAAGAATGTACCAGCCTAGAGAAGGGGAGGCAGCCAGAAAGGAGAGGGGTGGGGAAGACTCTTCACATGCAGTTTGCATTCCCTCTCTGCTGGACCTGGGGCTGGCTCCCCTCCAGCCACAGACTGGGGAGTGCAGCAGGAAGAACTGGGGGAAGGCAGGGTGACATGTGGAATGTTTAGTGTCTAGTGAGGGGGGCTGCTGTGGCTCTTCCTGAACATTCCTGGGGTTTCTGGAAATACGGCAAAACCCTACATTTGACCAAGTGTCGTCTGTCCACAGAATACTGTGCCAGCAGCTGGCAGGCAAGCATGTTTATGATCTGGTGATCTTTTGATAAGAGCTCATTCCCGAAAGGCAAATGGAAACTTCTGGTGAGTACTCAGGCTGGATCAGGGGTGAGATTATGGAAAAACAACACCAAATGCAGGCAGAAAACACGGAGAGCCAAAATGATAAGGGAGCTGCAAGATTGCAGAAATTAAAAAGGACATTGGAATCCACAAATCTGAGAAGGCGAAGGCAAGTGACACTCTGACACCTTTATAGGTTGAGGGAAAGCTGGTACTCCTGCGAGCAAAAATAGCAAAGATGTCAAATGTTTAATCTCAGTGATTAAAATAAAAAAGAAACAAAAGTAAATCACAAAGCTGTTTAAGATGGTACCCTGTGAATATGAAGTAAAAAGCTAAAATAGAAGAAAATGGGAATAGAATAAGCAACAAAGCGATTGAAAACAAAAGATATATTTAAACTTTGGCATTTGCCTTAGAGTTTTTAAGGAAACAAAGATGATCTTGGAGAGCAGAACAAGTTATCCTAAATGACATTCCTGGAAATGTACTAGGATAAATTATTCACTAGGGAATAATAAAACATTTGGAAGCACATGCGGGCCTAGTTCCCTTTTGCAAAACAAGACATAGCTGACCCTGAAGTCACATTCATTTGAGGCCGAAAGTTATGTGCAGTGAGGGAAGCATTACACCGTAGCTTATGTTCTGAAACTTGGATGCTTCTTCAACACAGACAACTGCCACATCCTAGAAATGCACAATCTGAAACATACATGCTCCTTAAATGGGTTCATCAAGACCAAGGGATCCCACCTGCAGGCAGGGGCAGGTCGGTGTGAACTTGCAGAACATTGTCCATCAAAGGGCTGCAGTGTCATTTGATAGAAATCAGTTACGTCTCATAGTTTAAATGTGACCAATGGGTCAAAATCCTAGTGGGGTCTGATGGGTGCTTTAAATGAAGTTTGTTATTTTTCTCCAACTCACTGCTTTGGGTAAGCTGAGTCAGTGTTATCTAACAGGTGAGTGTTCAAGGGAGCCCAACTTTTCAGATTTTAGGGGAACTACTTCTAAATATTATGCGTTAGCTTTAAGTAGACATCAAATATATAGTTGTTGGGCCACCAGTGTGCTAACTCTGGCTTTAAACATGAAAAGAAATAAAGGTGAATGTTTGCTGACTCCTTCTTGTGGAGTAAGAGTGTGAAAAACAAAACAAAGCATGTTTGTGAAAGTAAAATGTCTTTTTGAAGTAATGTTGTGGTGTGTTAAATAGGCTGAAGGTGTGTATCATTGTAAACCAACATCTGTATACACTACATTAAGTTCACCACTGTCAGTCCAGTTCTGTCCTTGACCGTGTAAGTGACCCCAAAGAGTTTTTCTTGCATCATGGTCGAGGAACATATATGTGAAGAGACTGATGAAAAATGTTTACATCTACACAGAAAAATGTTTCTCAGTGTGACTCTTGGTCCTGATTACTCGGTTTCTATTGAATTGATCTGATTCTTGCTTGACTTTTCTTTTAAATTTTAATTTAAAAACATTTTTAGTGTGCTCTGGTGACTTAGGAGGTAAGTCCACCAGGCATAGTCCACGTACATTCCCAAGGACACAGGTTTGTGACCTGGGACCCAGGGAAACAACTAAGGTGAACAACTAAATAAAATAAATAAATGCTTCCTCCTCTCTCTTCATGTCTGCCTGCTTGCCTACTCACTGTCATTCCTGCCCACACCTTAAAATTTCTTTTTATTGAAGGAACATTGCATCATAACAGTACTTAGGTTTAGGAGTGCGTCTTTGTGTATATACTACATTAAGTTCACCACTGACAATCTAACTCTAAATCCTAAAAGGGTCACATAAGGGACTTTAACAAGGGATTAGTAATAGAGAAACACAATGGTGGCTGCAAAATTTTAAGTCTACGAAACTAGCCAAGAAGGGTGAGGAGAAGCAGTTGATGAACAGTGGGGTTCTGTGAGATCAGAGATGGTGAATTGGGCTTGAATACTGTGGGCCTGCCTGAGTGTCTTCTGAGTCTCTGCATAGAGGTCATTATTGGATCTAAGGGAACTGAGGAGATCCCTGAGCAAAAGGCAAACAGAGGAGAGACAAAGACTCAGGTCCAGGAAAAGAAATATGTTAATATGTAGCTCCATGGAAACTCAGAGAGAAAAGAGCTTTAGGAAGCAGGGGACTCATTTAGTACTTGGCTCTCATTTAGTACCTGGCGTCATACATATGTTCTCACTGACACTTTATGAGGGACTGGGAAGAGACATGGTTGTCCCAGTGTTACAGAGGAGGCTGGCAAGGAAGTGGGACTCTGGGACAGACTGGGCTCATTGTAGAAGGCGGGTGACCAAGGGAGTGAGGGAGAGCTTGATAGTGAGCTGAGAGCATAGAGTGAAAGTAAATGTCACGGGGAGCATGTTTGTCACCTGAGGGGAAGGATCAAAAGGAGAGGGGGATACAGAAGATGAAAGCTGGAGATGGGATAAATGATTAATGGGGCTGAGTTGAAAAGCAGGGTGCATGAGATGGGAATAAGAGGTATCTTCAGAGTAACAGAAACTGAAAGGAAGCTCTTTACTGACAGAGAACCAGGCAATCAAATGTCACAGTGGGAGAGCGACAGATTTGAAAGGCACAACCAGTTCCTGAAGCTGGTGACATATTGCTATGAAGAGAAGTATCAGCTATTTAGTTTCTCTTTCTTTGAACATTTTCTATGGGTCATTCGTGTTAATTCCCATGAATTACAGACACTTCCATACAAACAAATCCAGCCTAGATTAAGTAGAAATGACTTTAATTAGCTCCCCCCCCCACCCCCCAAGGAGATCATGCTCTTAGTTGCTGTCACAGAAGCCTTTGGCTTTTTGTTTTAGCTTCAGAGAAGAATAAATTTACATATCAAGAGCAATATTGGAAGGACTAATTAGTTATTGTGCTCATGTCATTATCAAGATAATGGGTTTAAACACCTTTGTGATTGAGATATTTTTGGAAAAGTTCTGTTACTGGGCTTTGGAGTTACTGGTACAAATCGGGAGCTATAATATTTCCCAGGGTAAAGGCATAGCTTTGTTTTTTCCAAATGTAAAATAATATCGTTCCTTTTAATGCTGTTTTGATTGTTAAAAATATGTGAAAACACCTAGTGCATGCCTCAATAAATGGTAGGAATAATAATAATAACAAAACTGATAATAAATCACTAAATGAACTGAGACTAAATGTTTTCATTCATAAAAGATACCAGACAAATATTAGAGTCCAATACATGTACAATATGTGTGTGTGTGGCTTGTGTGCATCTTTACATGTATATGCAGATAGGAACTTGTTTTCCCATTCTCATTGATAGATGTTTGAATAGTTTCCATTTTTATTCTGTTACAAAGCAGTGCTTTCTAGTATAAACATTCTTATGCATATCTTCTGTTACACATGCACTAGGCTTTCTCCTTAAGGGTAGACCTGCTCATTATGCCCATCTTTACCTCTGCTAAGTAATACTAAACTGTTTTCTGGAGTGCTGGTGTTCGTTTTCATTCCTCGAAATGCCTAACTTCAAAATTCTTGCCAATCTCTTGGTGTGCAATGCCATCTTGTTTTTTAATTAGTATCTCCCTGGTTATTGGTCCATTGAATGCCTTTTCAAATGTTGACTGGCTGTATGTGTTTTTCTCTTCTGTGAAATGGCTTTTCAGACTTTTTGCCCTGTTTGCTGGTCTCATCTTTTTAAATGGTATAAAAAACTGAATTAGGCATCTAATTGTCATCTATCTGTCTGTATCAGCTATCTATCTATCTTTGCCCGAATTATCAAGACTCAATTCATACTAACAGCAACTGGCACTTTCATAATACATGGCAGAAACATCAAGTTTATTGCCTGACCTAATAAATTCCTGTACATAACAAGTGCCGAGTGATGAGTATTGAATGATTCCCAGATGGGGAGGAAAAACAAGCCTGCTATTAAAGATTTACAGGTCGCACCTCAAGTGTGATACCATTTGAAATTCATAGCAAGCAGGCCTGTTGTTCATATTCTGCCCCTTAAGGATTGTGTGACCCAGAGTCCCTGCGGAGAGCTCATTCAGTGAAGTCAGTGAGTTCAGAGCTCCTGGGTCATTATAATGGGGGGAAGGAGCCAAGATGTGCCACCCCTGAGCGAAGCCATATACCCTCTATATGCTCTGTGTTCTCTCTGTTCCCTCCTGTATCTGATGCGCCAGTTTTCCTCAAGTGTGGAGTCACCTTGGCTGCTCCCAGGCAATTTGTTTACCATAGAGTGTGGTGGACCTTGGAATCTGAATTTGAACAAATGTTCCAGGTAATCCTGTTTCTACATGACTGTGAGAAATCCCACACAAGCCCCATTTCTGGAACTCAAATTCAGTGAGGAAGTCCCTTTGAGCGTTTTTCTTTTTACTTCTTTGGCCCAAATCTAGCTGAGAAGCAATATAATGAGGAGAAAATAAGTGACTGCAGAAAGACGTTTTCTTGGTCCCACAGACTCAGAAAGGCTCCCTTCAGCGTTCAGCCCCGTGCCAGGGAGCTCCTGGCTTCTCCAACTCCAGCTGCCATGGACTCCTGACTTCCTTGGGGTCCTGGTTGTCAGGTACTGTGATGTGTCTCGTAATTTCCTCCCATTGTCTCCATCACTGCAGGGCGGTATTTCTAGGTGTCGCCTATGGAAGACCTGTTGAGGCATCCCAGGTCTCCTAAGACAGACCGAACAGGGCCCCCGTGTCACAGGCTGTGCCTGGTCTGCATCTGCCTCTCCTCCACTACTTCTTGCCTATTTTTTTCCTGTTGTGTGTGCCTGGTTTATTGATTTCTGCCATCTGGGAACATGGGGCCATCTCTCTCACACCAGTTATTTTCCTTCTGCTCTCTCCTGTGCCTTAGATAACCTTTCCCAGGTATTTCCCTCTGACAAATACATCGTATCCTTGAAGATCATATTTCTCAGACTTTAATTGCACACCAACAACATGAGCATCTTGTTAAGATGCAGATTCAGACTGACTTTGTCTGGGACAGAGCCTGAGAATTGCCCTTCCTAGCATGTTCCCAGGTGCTGCAGGGTATTGCTAAGCATGGGGACCACACTCTGGGTCATAGACCTTAAGATTTAGTTCTTCCCCAGGTTGTAAATGCCCCTTCTTTTTGCTCTTAGCATCTGGGCTGACCTCTGCATGCTTCATACAGTATTAGAATAACTTCCTTGTCTGTCCAAGTGTCTTGAGGTAGGAATTGTGCTTTGTTTGCCTTTATTCACATTTGCAGTGTCCAGCATATAGAAGACACTCAACAAATATTTGTTGAACAAACAAATGATTCCAACAGACAGACAGGCGTCTGGTTGAGTTTTGCCATTTGTGACTGTTTCCCTGTTGAGGCCAATGACTCGTTGCTTTCCAGATGGTGCCTTGTGGCACTTTCTATAATGCAACAGACCTTCCAAGAGAAGAGCTTAGGAGTGGGTGACTGGCTTTGGCATTATAAGAATTCAACCTGATTGTGTCTAATTTAGGTCAAGATTATAGGTTTAAAATTATTCTGGATTCTGTGTGTTCTTTGGATGGTTTGCTCATGCTCGTGATCCCATATGCACACATCTTTTATGGAGTACGTCTCTGAGGTTTAATAGCTTCTTCCTCATCTAACCTCGTCTCTCTACAGGTGCTGGAACGTGCTTTCTGAAATGTGAATTTGAGTTATGTGACTCTTGGTGACATTCTCCTTATGGGGAATTCTCCTCCTGTGACTTGTGAACAGGTCTAATCTTGGCTCCCATTGTCCCCGGGTTCCCCCTTTCACTCTCAAAGGTGTCCTGGCGAGGATGATGAATGATGTGACCACCCTACTCCTGGGACCCTTCAGTGACTGGCCCTGGTCTCTTCCAACAGCCTCAAGTTTGACCTTTTCAGCCAAGTCTCTTGATGGTGAGAACAATATCTCTCTACTTGTCGGGTTCTAGGCTTCCAATTCTGGCTGCTAAATCTCATGAAGGGGGCCTCACGATCTGTTCACTTTTGTATTTGCTCTGGACAGTTATTCGGTAAACTAGAATGTGCCCATTTTAACTTGTAATTTCTGTACAGTCTGTAAAACCCAGCAATATCAAAAAATAAGCACAACGTCTAATGCTTTCCCCTCAGTGCTTTTAGCAGAAATCTCTTAATGATGGCCTCAATCTTTTAATGGACTGATGAGTGAGGATTCTACATGGAGGTAAATAAATAGTAGCTAGATGGGAGAAGAGGTTGGCAGTTCTTTTGCTTAGAGGGTGTAATCTTCCTCCTCTCATCTATTCATAAACTTGTTTTTCAATGCTGCTTGAAGCAAAAGCTCAGAATAATGGAGAGTGTATTCGTTGCAAAGCCAGAAAGACTCGTTTCTTAATTCCTCTGATACTTACTGTTCACACCTGTAAAAATCAAAATAATAAGACCTACTTTATGTGGGTTCTTACATGGGTTAATTGAAGTAATGCGGACATGTTATATACAAGGTAGGTAAGACTTCCTCCTTGATTTCAAAAATTAAACCAACTGAGTTATTTCTGTTTGGAAATAGTGGCGGTGCTACAAATATGTTATTTGACATTTCCTTGTGGCACTATATTTTTCTGTTGTAAGACAATGTTCTTTTTTTAAGCTGGGAGAGCTTCTTTCTTCCCCTTCATTATTCTAAATATATTTTACTAATGCAGCCAATGTAGAATCCCGGCACTTGCCTGACTGTTCCTCTTTGAGATACCATTGTGTCTGGGCTGGAAAAGGACTGCTCTTATCTTCTGAAAACACAGCTGCTTAAGTGATGTCAAGCCAGGCTTTCCGTTAAGAAAATCTCCATTGCAGATAGTGGAAATGGAGCAAAGAGAAATTCAGTACTCTGCACATTTTTGCTGTGAATCCTAGAATTTTCGTAAACCAGAAAAAAGTGCAAAGGTCATGAGGTAGGGAAGGGAAAAGGATAGAACAAGGTCTGTAGTGTCTAATGTCCATTGTTTTATAGAACTGCCATTTGAACATAAGAGTTACTGTGTCTCCGAGCAGAGATATATTTACTATTCAGATGGAGGCCAGCATTTAATAGGGTCTCTGTGAATCTCCTCCAGTCTCTCTCTTTCAGTATAACATATGGACAGAGCCAGAGTATCATGGGGCGAGTGTTGGAAATGCAGAGTCTCAGGGTCCTCTTCAGACCTACTCAGTCAGAAGCTGCATTTTAACAAGATCATCAAGTAATTCAATGGATATTTAAGTCAAGGATGCTTTGCTCTTGGCCAGTGCTGTCCAACACAACTTTCTGTGTTGATACAGATGTTCTCTATTTGTGTGACCTAATATGATAGACACTCACCATATGTGGCTGAGAAATTGAAGTAGGACTAGTGCAACTAATGAACTAAAATTTAAATTATGTTTAATTTTAATTAATTAAACATTTTTTCTTTTATCTATTTTTATTGGGGTAACTTTACAAAAAAATGTAAGTTTAGATGTGCTGTATCACTCTTTATCAAATATGTGATAACACATCACACCCACCACCAAATTACCAAAAGCCTTCACCACTGTCCATTGTCTACCCGCCACTACCACTGGCTTCCACCCCCACCTTCTTCCCCTCTGGTAACCTCTGTTCTATTGTCAGTGTCTAAGATTGATTTTTGCTTTGTCTGCTTGTTTGCTCTCTTTATATTCCACATAGGAGTGAGATCATCTGCTATTTGTTTTTCATGTGGCGTAGATACACAATGGAATTCTACAGCCCTAAAAGAAAAAATGAAATCTGGACATTTGTGACAATGTGGGTGGAACTAGAGTGGTTATGCTATGTGAGATATGTCAGAAGGAGAAAGACAAATAATTAATTGTACTTTAAATTAGTCCCATGTAGTGTGTGGTGAGCAGATTATGCAGCACAGTAGGAAACAACACCAGGTTTTGGTTGTGGGGCTGCTAGTGATGATAATGTCAGCTCCTAATCACTGCCAGAAGGTAACCCATTCTCCTTACAGGGCCAATGGTGCCTCTGCACATGTCAGGGTCCCTGCCTATCACTGTGACACTATGCACAGTCTCTGGAGTGAGTCTGGAGTCTCAGCGTTCCTGATATATTTACTTTCTTCTCTGGAGTCTCAGAAGAGTTAGCTGGTCTGTTTCTGAATTGGACAGAAAAACAACAACTTCACAACCAAGCACGTGCATTAAGCCACCCAAGACACTGAAAATGCTCCTTTTCTAGATGTGTTATTTGTATTATTTCCCAAATCCTGGGAGATCAGAAGACATATTTTGTAATTGTTTCATCTGCAATGCATCTAGATCACAAAATATAACTTGATGCTTTTTATTGGCTTTATTATTTCTTTAATTTTACTCTTCCTCCATGGGGAGCACTAGTACAGATTATTTTAGTTATGCCTGAAAAGGCATTGGGAAACTTTTGCATCTACATATTTGTTCAGGCATTCCTTCTCTGTTCTCTTGACCTAAAGAATGCTCATTTAGAGGATTCAGCTACATAAATATCACCTGTGTTATTGTGATGATTGAGCAGGTTCTGTAACTTTAAGACTTCTCTTCTTTATCTCACTTCCCTATGTTGTTCATCTCTAATCCTTGTTCCAAACTTAAGTTCTTGTTAAAATTCAAATCTGGCAACTGAAACACTTCCCAGCTGCTCACTGGTGATAAACAGCTAGCGATGATGCAAACATCTGGCTGGAATAACCCTTATATTTTAGCAAATGGAATTCTGTGACCATATGTCTCCCTCTCTTTCCATTGACCACAGAAGTTTGGTGAGGTGAGAGAAATCAAAGAATCATTTATGAGTGAAAATGAGGTTTGGTATTGTAGTAAAGACCTCTTATTCTAACAATGAAATATTTGTTGACAATCTGCACTCAGATGCCATCTCAGAAATTTTTGGTCATCAAGTATAAGGGAGCTTGTAATTGCTTTATATTAATTTTTATTAAGTATTAATGATGTTAAATCAATTAAACATTAATTACATTAGATATTGCCTGACTGATTAGGAGGCACCCACACTTAGAACTTGAGAGTGAGGAGAAGCTGGAACGATCATCTCATTGTATGGAGGAGTGAAGCGTGTTCCAAAGGGCTTGCCTGGGAATGGGTGGAAAAGCCATCTTAGGGAACTTGGGTCTCCTGACTTACAGGTCTATAAATGGGCTTCAGTGGGGTTCACTATCCTCTGAAATTGTAGCAAAGCTTTGTGTGCACGTGCATTTTTGGGGCAGAGTATTCCAAGGCACTTACTAGAGTGTCAAAGTGTATGTTATTTGCATCATATTCTCCTTGTCTTTCTTTTTCTAATATTTTTATTTTATGGAAAGACAATTGCATCATAACATTATATAGGCTTACGGTGTGCATCAACATGAATGAACATCTGTATATATTAAATTTATCACCAACAGTGCATTTCTATACTTGACCATCTGTCTGGCCCGTCACCCAGTTTTCCCACTCTTTTCCCTTCCCTTCTCCTTGTCTTTTTAAAGCCTCCTAATTTGGTGGCTAGTTTGACCTCCAACCTCTCAGATTTGGCATAAACCTATAGGACACTTGATAGGGAATGGTTATTTGCAGACAGGTTAGCTTTCCTGGGCAAGAATATTGTTACAAACCTTTATGCCATTGATGACTGCTGGCTTCAGGAGAGGACAAGAATATTTGGCCTGTTCAGAGAAAATCCTTCACTGAGCTGCCATCTTATTGATCAGGGGACTGCTGACCCATCTGGCACATCTTCTTATTTGAAGCACAGCTCTTCACATGATTTGGACAGATTTTTGGAACCAGACCACCTATGTTTGGAGGTCTGCTCTACGATTCCTGGCTGTGTGATCTTGAGTCAATGCAGTTTCTTCATATGAACAGCATAGAAATGGCAATACCTGCTTTGTAGGGCTATGATGAGTCCGTGCAAGAATAAGGTATTCAGTGCTGAGCACATAGTGGACCCTTCGGAAGTGGCAATCATTTTCATTATGCTGACCATTTCAGAGCTATTGAGGGAGAGTCAGTGTCTTTCTAGATCAAAAAACATAGTCGTGTTACTATAGGCAGAGGGTAGCCTGCTGTGGAAATAGAGTTCCTGGGAAAGCTTATGTTCAAACTGATTCATGAATAATTTGGAACATGTATATTTGTTAATTTGGAGAGTGCCAGAGGCAGAAGTAAAACTATGTTTGCTTATTTGGTTTCTTTAAGATGTAAATATGCCAGCACCCACATCTGTGAAGCCAACTGGTTCAGTTTCTGCTGTTCAACCTTTTGAGGTATAATGTGGTGTATTATTTTCTTCACTAGCCTTTTCACTCTTTCTTTCACTATCCACAAGACAGTTCCATCTGCCTTCTGGAATTGTTTCCCGTGTAGAGTTTACAGGGTCACAGAGGACTTGCTCTTACAGGAAGCCAAGAGCTGGCTGGACATAATGTTTTGAGAACAGGGTCAGTGAGACATTGTGTTTTTGGCAAATGTGGATCTGTTTTATTGGAAGAAATAGAGGGATATAAATTTATACTTTAGGTTACAGGAGACTCTTCATGCATTTGGAATACGCAGAATTTGTAGTCCCTGATTCTACCTTAGGTTGTTTTGTAGCACAGTTCAATTCACTTCCCCTCATCTATCAAAGAGAAGTGCTTCAGGAGCTGGTGTAAAAGAAATTAAAGAAAAAACAAACTCAACTTTAGATTTTATTTAAAGAAAGAAAGATGTATTTCAAAAGTCAAATTCTTTAGGGATGAAAAATTCAATTCAGAATGAAAATTTCTATCACCAGAAATCTTATATTTTCAACTATATTTAGCTAGTGTATTCCACAGAAAGTATTTATACTTTCAGATTTAGGTGTGTTAGGCAATATTCAAGGAATTCCCTTGACAGAGCAGCCCTAGCAAAGATTGTGATGAACACTATTTCATTCTCACCTGGCATTTCTTTCTTCTTAATCATCACCTGTATGGTCATACCCTTCCCCTTTGACACTCTAGTAAGTGCCTTGGATACTCTGCCCCAAAAGTGCACATGCACACAAAGCTTTGCTATAATTTTAGGGGATCGTGAACCCCACTAAAGCCCATTTATAGACCTGTAAGTCAGGAGACCCAAGTTACCTAATATATATGTATATATATATATCAGACAATATCTAATGTAGTTTTTGTTTAATTAACATCATTAATATTTAATAAAAATTAATGTAAAGAGATGGCAAGCTCCCCTATACTTAATGACCACCCCGCCCTTGTCTTTGATTGCTGAGATACTCACTCTAGTGACTGAGTTTGGTGACTTTTCTTCTATCCCTGGCCCTGCCTTTTGTCTCCTGGGTGACTTCAGCTTACTTCTCCCTATCATTTGGCCTTACCTGGTCTTCATACCTCATCCTTCTTGGAGAAGTTTTGAACTTCCATTGTTACCCAGCATCACACTTCAATGTGGTCCCAGACTAGTAGGCTCAGCATCACCTGGTGTGGTAGGACCCAGAGGTCCACATATGAATCCCTGGTACCTGTGAGTGTGTTGTTACAAGGAATGGGGGATTAAGGTAGTGCATGTCATTAAGAATGCCTAGCAGTTGACTCAAAGATAGGGAGATTACCCTGGATTATCCAGATGAGGGCAATGTATTCATCAAGGGTCTTTAAATGTGGAGGGGGGCAATAGAATAGTCAGTGTCATAGCTGTGTAATATGAAAAAGACTTGGCAAGCTATTGGTGCCTTTGAAGATGGATGAGGAGGCCATAACCCAAGGAAAGAAGTGGCCTCTAAAAGCTGGAAGAGACAAAAATATTGATTCTCAGAACCTCCAGAAAAGAATGCAGCTCTGCAGATGTCTTGATTTTGGCTCAGTGAGACCTGTATTGGACTTAAAGCTCTGAATTCCAGAACTTTAAGGTAATAGACTTATGTTATTTTAAAGCACTAAATTTGTGCTACAGCAGCAATAGGTAACTAATATACCTGGGAACTTGTTAGAAATGAAAATTTTAGGACCCTGCAACTCCACATCTATTGTATGAGAAACTCCAGAGATGGGACCCAGGAATCTGTTTTAATATGCCCTCCAGGAGATTTGATGCACACTAGTGTTTGAGAACCATTCCTCTATTCTCTTGCCTCCTTGTGACTCTAAAAAGTGAATACTTACTTTTTCTATCCAGACTTCATTTTCTCCTCACTCTCAACCCAGACTAAACCAAATCACCATCTTCCTTCCAGTTTCAGGCTGATGGAGGCAACAAATATTGCGGGCCAATATTCTTCTATGGACGAGGTCACCAGTCTTTCTGATAATAATTTTCCATGCCTGTGTCTAATGCCACTCCATTCATTCCTCACTTCTTATACCTGACCTACTGCTCTTATCTTTTCTATTCTGTGACCATTTGTAAGACTGTTCGTGTTGGTGATTGTGCCTCATCCTTAACCAATAAATAATTCATCAGGTTTAAATTCCCTGAACTCCTGGCTCTCACTGCTATAATTTACTACATCTACCACAATTTACTGAATATGCCTCTAAGCTCTCCTCCTTTATACCTAATTCAGCGCAAGTATTTTCTCCTTCCATCAAAACCTTATTTCTTTACCTGTGCCCTGTAAACACCCTTGTCTTTTAACACCCCTTCGTGCTGGTTTCTTTAATGTTTTGTCTCTCCATCTCTGTTGGCTCTTACCTCTCAGTCTTATGAATATGTTCTTTTCCTTTTAAAATATTTTTTCCTACTCCATGATCTCTCTATCTTTTCTCAGCTATTGTGCTGTATTGTTCGCTTTGTTTTCTTGTTAAGCTTATTGAAAGCACTTCTTCACTTAATATCTCCCATTTGTTTCTCAGTTGTCTTCAGCCTAGTTTCTTCCCATGGACCACTATAGCTTCTCTAGGAAGGAATGGTGCCTGGATGTATCTAATTGCCATATCCATTGCTTGCTTCTCAGCCTTATCTCATTTTACTCATTTGCTTTGTGGAGGCTGTGATCCTTTTGGAACTTTCCTCATACCACTCTCTCTTTGTTTTCTGACTGTCTTGTTCTTTTATTTCTGCACATCCCTTAGATATTGGTGTTCCTTAGGGCATCCTACAGCATAGTCTTTAAAAATAGAATTTATACAATTTCTCTGTAACACCTTATTCCATGGTTTCAACTGGCTGACTTCCAACTCTGTAACTCCGTTTTAAACATCTCTGAGATTCACAGTTGTATACTTGAAAGTTTGTTAGACATCTCCACTTGGATGTCTGCAATTTTGTTCAGCTAATGAGTTCAAAATCACACACAGTCTCTATAGACTCGTTTCCATATCTGCAAAATGAAAATATAGGATCAGATTATCAGTTTTTAAGTTCTGTGATCATCATTAAAACAAGCAAATCAGAAAGCAACCAAACAAAAGACACACACAGGTGAGTTTACATTAGCATGTAAGCTCCATGAGAGTAGGCAGGATTTTGTTTTGTTGTTTTTAAAAATCTATTTTGTTTGCAGTTTTATTACTACAGTGCTTGGCATATATACCAGCTCAATTTGTATTTTTTTGAGAGAATGAATGTGTACTCAGTTACAATGTAAAATGTATATCCTATTATAGGTTGCAGTGAAAAATTTTGAAAGCTGTTGGACTAGATCACTTCTATGATCCTTTCAATTAAAATATTAAAAATACATGGCTTTATTATTTTTATTTCACTGTAAATTGTTTGATTTTTACCAGTGGTTAAGGTCCATGGGAGAACTGTTGGTATTTTTGCTTGTGTGATCTGAGTGAGAGGACTAAGAATGATATTGGATGAATGTAGTTAGGAAGATGCTGTGGGCTAAATGAAAAGTTGCAGTCAGATGGCTGCATGTGGACTCGCTATTGAACTGACTGACTTAGCTAAGCCTTTGTGATGTGAAACAAGATGGCGGACTCTTTCACTGCTGACTAGTCAACTTCTCAGAGAGAGAGAGAGAGAGAGAGAGAGAGAGAGAGAGGGTGATTCTTTAGTTTCTTCAATGTATCACAAGTGGAATTCTTTATTATACAAAAAGAGTTGAGTTAGGGTGGATGGTAAAGTTAAGGCCAAGTGCTGCCTTAAGAGAGGACATCCCATCCAGCTGTTTATTTATTTAGCAGACATTTAGCCTACTAGGTACGAGGAGCTGTGTGAGACTCTGAGGATACAAGTTGAATAAGACATATAATCTCTGCTTGCATTCACTTTCATTCTGGTGGTAGAGACAGCAGATATATATATATTAATGAGTACACAAGATTATTTCTGGTTCAGAGAAGCTCCTTGCATGGAATAAGTTGGTTTTGGTTTGTGCTGTGATGCAACGCAGGAAGTAACTGAGCAATGTTCAGGATCACCTTGCAGACTGAAGCTTGTGAAACCAAAATAGAAGAATGAGTCAGCCTGCTTCCTGATGGACACTTTTAAAGCCTTTTAAGAAAATCAATATAGAAAGCATCTTGGATTCTGCACTAATGGACATTGTGGTTGAGAAATGAGTGATGAAGACGAGGGTGGGATCATTGTGGGTGGGACGGGACAGCTGAGGAAGCCTGTTGTAATGGAGGAGAGAGGAAGAGCAGCTGGAAGCTCCTTTATGAACTGTTCAAACTAAGAAGCACCTATATAAGACATTCAGTTTGTTATCTCTGTCGGGTAAACACTTTCCTAAGTGCCCTGATGCTGATTCTGAAGTGAGTTTGAAGAGGAACAATGCCCTGAGAGAATTTGTATTATTTACTCCTGGGGATATAATTTACTTTTGGACACAAGTCAGCTCCATAGTCAATCAGTGGAAAACAAATTATGTGGACATTACCTTGGTTCAGTATATAATAATGAACATGTATCCTTTTCCCTTCTTCCTTTTTCACAAGTAGGAGATTTTATATTAGTTTTTCATATACAAAGAATCTCCTTTTTCTGTTCCTGGAGTATAGTTCTACTGTTTGTGATACTTTTTCATTATTTATTCTCCGTATACTTTAAAAGAGATTCCAAGCAGCTTACAATGGAGTGTCAGATCTCTTCCATTTGCCCCTCCAGAGTCATTCTGCTTTCTTAGCCCCGTAAGACTGATCTGCTTGACAACATTGATGCACATTCCTTTGACTTCCAGTTGGGTTTGACCAGTGAGGACCTGTGTCAGGAGGCCACATGGACAAGAGAATGAGGAGGGTATTTTTCCCTGGTTCCTTCCCTGTGAGGTGGCATTAGCCTTGCTTTGTTCTGGACCTATGCTTTCTGTTTTACCTTAGACTGCTCCCCTGCTTGTCTTCCTCCACTGGGCCCTAGTATCTGCATCTTCCATCATCCTGTTATTCCCACTTGCTTTGAGAGAGGGGGAGGGGAGGGGGG
>RJWH01008655.1:0-28692 GCA_004363575.1 Solenodon paradoxus
TTACATGTTCACCAAAAGTTTTCTCTTTACTTTTGCCATGAGTTGTCATTGCTTTTGATTTGTAAACAATATACACACAGAGTGAGGTTCAAAGAAAAATTCCTAAAAATCATATAACAATATAAACACATGATAAAATAATTCTAAGCAGCTGAAGAATTAAAAATAGTTAAATATAAACACATAAAATGCAAGATAGAAATCATTTAATTTCCTTCTAGAGGGCACACCATTAGCATCAGTCTTTATAAAACAAACCAACCTTGGAAATGAAAATGAAATAAAATTTTCAGATATTTAATATCCATATATTTGGAGATTTGATTCCTGATTCATTTAAAATGTCTACTCTGTGTGAGAAATTCTATGTACATTTGTCTTGTTTTATGCCAAGGTGTTTGCTGAATATTACTCCACGTTGATATTCTTCATTCATGTTCAAATATTTTGGTTTGCTTTAAATGTTCCATTAAATGGATATAGGGTATGAAATCATTTTAAATGACCTGGTTTCATTTGTTCTGCCATGATTTTTATTCAGAAAAGACTCAAATTCCTAAAATTGATTCTATACAAGTTCACATATAATCAGATACCTTTGTGAATAAACAAATCTGAGCAATGCAAGTGAAATCCTTGTATTACAATGTTGCAGCCACAATACACTGAAATAAATGTGCAAATGATGAAATATACTCTAGATATAATATGACGAAACTTACTCCAAAAGTATAGTGTTGTCATGATGTTAGTAGAATTTGATAGAACATAGTTTGGGAACAACATTGGATGTTGGAATAAGACTTGAACCAGGACTAGAATGTTCAATCAATGTTGTCAAAAAGAAAAATATCAGATCTTATGCTAAAGTCCAAAATAACAAAAAAGATATCACAAAAGAAAGAAGAGACAGTCTTCTTTCATATACTAGAACATCTCATAATAAAACAAATAAGAAACAGATGAAGGAAGCCATATCTTCTACTACTTCCTATAAAAATGCCAAATTTTTGTTGCACCTATTTCCTTTCATGAGTGTTTTTTTCTTCTTTTGCCCATTTTTTTCTTGACAGTTCAACCAGTAAGGTGTTTGCATGAAAAAGTAGCCCTACTTACGTGCTGAGAACAATTTTTTTCCTCAATATCATATTTGATAGGTAGCAAGCCAATATAAAGATCGTTGAGTGCCCTAAAAAGCAAATATTCTTTAATTTTTTAAGTGCACAAAATATCTAAAGGAGCCTCCGACCTACTAGATCTTTTTCACCCTCTTCCCAATGCATTTCTCTTTCCTCTCTCTCTTCCTCTCTCTCTCTCTCTACCTCTCTCTCTTCACTGAACAACATTCAATGTTCTCTTAAAGAGAGGGCAGAAAATAAAGCATCCAGTATGGACCCCCCAAGTCTATGGGGACTAGGAAAGCTTACAAAATGGAAATCTTGGTGCCATTTGCACATTCCTTAGAGGAAAGAATTTCTGATCTTACCAGTGTAAATTGTATAAACTTTTTGCTTAATCATGATGTTTGGGAATAAGAAAGTCAGGGATACAATATAGGAAGTAAGGCTCTGTAGTGCGTGTGTGGGTGTGCACATGCTCACATTTGTGTTTGCTTCTTGTTGATATAAGTCTTTGGGGCAGGAAAATCATAGCTCTTCCACATAATTCTTATATGTTCTCCTCATTCTCTGGCTCATTCCCTCAATTTATATTATTTTTCTTAAACTAAAACAAGTACCTTTCTCAGGTACTTACACTGACTATTTCACTATAGAAACACACTCCTCAGATGCCTTCATGACAAAGGTTCTCATGCTTATGTTGCATCTTCAAAGAAAGTGATGTAACCAGGTCATTCCTACTCATGTATAGAAAGTCTAGCATTACTTCACACTTTCAAAATAACTCTATTCATTTATTCCATCACCAGTCAAAATCTGACATGCACTATAATTTGTCACTGATATTCTTTCGTCATCATTAGAAATACAAACTTCATATTTTGCAAGTGCATGAAAAAATTATACAGTAAACAAGTGAAATATATAACACCAAAGGGAGATATTAGAGAGTTGGACAGCTAGTTAATAAGGGATTATATCATTCCATAAATTAACTTAATCCATATAACTAATATTCTAATAAATTGCTTCCAGAAAATATAAATTATGGCATTTCCACTCTGAAATGATGTCTCTTTTCAGAACAATTATTCATTAACTTCCATTTTTTTCTTGGTAGTCAACTCCACCACATGGAACCACACAATGATACAAGACTCTCAGATTTTCTTCTTGTGGGACTCACAGATAAACCAGAAATGCAGACGCTCATATTTGGAATTTTCCTCTCCATGTACATAATCACTGTGTTGGGAAACCTGCTCATCATCCTGGCTGTCACCATGGATCCACATCTCCATACACCCATGTACTTCTTCCTCTCTAACCTGTCCTTTGTAGATATCTGTTTCACCACCACCACCATCCTTAAGATTCTGCAGAACATCTGAATACAGAGTAAAAGAATCACCTACACAGGATGCATCCTACAAATGTACTTTTTTATGCTCTTTGGAGGATTGGATGACTTTCTTTTGACTGTGATGGCCTATAACCGCTTTGTGGCCATCTGTCACCCACTGCACTACACAATCATCATGAATCCCCGGCTCTGTGGACTATTGGTTCTGGGATCTTGGGTCATGAGTGCTCTGCATTCCTTGTTACAAAGCTTAATGGTGTTGAGGTTGTCCTTCTGCACAGAAATACAAATCCCACACTTTTTCTGTGAACTCAGTCAGGTGGTCCATCTTGCCTGTTCTGACACTTTTCTCAATAACTTGGTGATATATTTTGTTGCTGTTTTTCTAGGTGGTGGTCCCCTAGCTGGTATCCTTTACTCATACTCTAAGATAATTTCTTCCATACGTGGGCTCTCATCTACTCAGGGGAAGTATAAAGCTTTTTCCACCTGTGCATCTCACCTCTCAGTGGTCTCTTTATTTTATTGCACAAGCTTAGGAGTGTATCTTAGATCTGCTGATTCCCAAAGCTCACACTCAACTGCAACAGCCTCAGTGATGTACACAGTGGTCACACCCATGCTGAACCCCTTTATCTACAGTCTCAGGAACAAAGATATAAAGGGGGCTTTAAAAAGACTCTTTGGGAAGGATGTCATTAAATTGTCAATTGCCCTAATGGTGAACAAATGCCAGTGAGAATAGGACTAGTCTGAGCCAAATGCTGCAATCTTTGTATCAACTATGAGAACATATATCTTCTATTCATTTCCTATAATCTATGCTTATTTGATTTCTACATTTCTGTACAATTATGTAATTCATGCCATTATGTTCTGTGACAACTGATATTCAAGAGCTTTCCACTTTGTCATTTCAACTCAGTCAATGTTATCCCCTAACTTGGATTTGAAATATTTCGACAATCCCATTTATGTCAAGGGATTGCATGGATCACCATATATTGACTTCTTTTTAAATATAGTCATTATTTTGTATTTTTTCATTCTTCTCGACTAAAGTGCAGTCTTGCTCTGCTTCAATGTAAAAACAAATCAACACCAGGCCAATATATGTAGTTCATTATGTTCATGGACATCCATACATCTTTTTGCTGACATTAAACTTAACCTATATTTCAGGTCGATTGTATCTCCATAGGATTTTTAATCCCGTAAGAATCAAAAAGAAAAAGCATTAAATAAGTTTACTAAAATAAAACCCAAAAATAATTGATAATTATATCTTGAAATGTTTACCAAAGGACTACATAGTTAGAAATGCTGAAAACAGCCATTTCTTACCCACAAGCAGGGGTTTGTTATTGAAATAAGCAAAGTAAAAACACAAAACAGAAAGCATAGTTTTCAAATAAGTAATTTGATTCATTTAATCTTTATATTTGAGGTATGGAAATATCTTAAAAACCAAATACAAAAGTAAGAATTTTGTGGGCTTATTCATCAGGAACCAGAAATGTATGTATTTGTCATAGAATGTAAACAGCATCATTGTAAAAAATGCAATCATATTCCTTTATCATATAGAAAGCCAGTAAATGCCAACTTATTCAAATCCAAAATTAAGTGAATAATTAAGCCCTGCATATAAAAATTATGAATACATATAGTCACATCACGAATACTATACATTCATACAAAAATATTCTATGTATAATCACATCTAATATACTGAAGACCATGTGACATAAGACTGACATTAATTGAGATACACTATGTAATGCTTTTAACATATATAAAATGTCTACGTACAGTGTTATGGTTCAAATAGTGCCTGTCTGGGTGATAGGAGATAACACTGGTGACAGAATATCTAGGGAGCTGGTTATAGAGAGTTCATCATTTTGAAAGAAAAGTCACCAGATACATGTCTCTTGTTGATAAGGCAAGTTCTTTGGGCAGAAAAGTTTTAGCTCATATATTCCAAGGTGACTCAAAGCAGCTAAGTCAGAATTCAAAAGAGAGGACACTGGACTGATCTACTTAAACATTCAGGATATATTTTTAACAATTTTATACATTTCTACATGAGGTGGTGGGGGTGGGGCAGAGTTGTTAGAAATGCAGGTCTTGGCTCACTGGTGACCTTCTGCTTCACGGTTGGATTTGCAGTATAAAATGAAATCATTTGGGTCATTTGTGCAGCAAAGTGAAGTTAGAGAAATGCTGATGAGAAAAGGTTTTCTCTCTCCTTACACTGTTGACATTTGTAATTGATAAATTATTTGATTTGGGTTTTATCTTATATCTTGTGAATATTAACACAATATCTTCTTAAATTGTCAAGTAGATGTCCAGTTGTGAAAATGTTTTTCTCACTGAGAAATGAATCCAGATTCAGACAGAATAAAAATCAATACTCATTAAAAACTAAATTTATATTTTCACATGAACATTAAATCTTTCTAGTCTCATTCCTCAAGTGGAGTACATGATAATATTATCTCAATGAAAATGTACCTTAAAATTAAAAGCAGACAAATTCTATATGGTATAAACTAGGAGCCTAAATATATCTATATGCATCTCATGTTATTAAAAGTCATATATAAAGAGGGAACATATTATAGGCTTTAACTTGAGATATAAAATAAATTCCTATTTGTTTATCTAAAAAATGTCGGGAACACAAGAAAAGCAATCCCAAATATTTTATAATTAGAACAAAGTTATGACCTTTCTAAAAAGGGGAAAATAATTCTTTGTAATTTCAGGTTAAGTATCACCCACCAGAAGTCAATAATTTGAGGATCCAGAGACCTAATCAAGACAGAATCCTCAATCTCTAACTTTGTAGAAAACTTTAATGAGATTTCAAATAGTTTGGTGAGAATTTAACTCTCTAGGAGACAGGAGATTTTAATGAGAAAAAAAATCACATAAGCTGAACTCATTATTTACAACATTGTACCTTATGTACAGAGTCAGAGAAAGAAAAATTTCATTCTGTCGTCACCAGTGTCCACAGGGAAATCAATTAGTTAGAGAATACAGTACCAGGAGGGAGGAGACAGTGCTAATTAGCAAACACAGGAATGTAAATACTCCTCTCTGCAAATCCTCAACTGCACAGTCTAGTCATGGACAGGACACTGGTGTTACATTTAGAGCCCTAATCCTAGCTCAGGGGTGTCAATGTTATCCTCCTTCCTGTTGCTTTGTCTGGGTTCAGAGCTTCATTCTCCATCATAAACTACCCAGGAGGATTTTGGACACTGATATTGAAAGTTTCCTCGAAGACCCCACCCAGGTGAGTGTAAGCACAATACACGCTGCAGGAGTTGATCAAAGGGAGTGGAGGTAAGAACAGACTTGAGTTTACTAAAATATAATCTAACCTAGTCCAGAGACCAGATCACTGAAGGTGTTTGCTTACTAGCTAATGCAATAACTTAATATACAAAAGAGAAGTAAATATCAACTTAGCAATGCAAGGGTCAATACTGACAATTCATGGAGTGGGAGGGAGATTGGGAGGTGTTAGTCCTTCTAGAGAAATTGACTTTCACTATAAAAAGTTTGCAAGTGATTGAGTAGAGAAATACATATTTTGTCAGCTATGGAGGGAGAGGCAGTAATCAATGGGGTTCTTTTTAAGACTGAGTATCTTTGACTATATATTCTAACTGAACGGTAATTAACCAGTCATTTTTGGAAACTTTATTTGCACCAAAATATCCGTGATATACATTGCACATATGGCCTCCATCTTGATATTCAAGTTAAAAAGAATTTTATTTAGGAAAGGAAAAAGAGCATGTTAATGAACTTACTTTGCCATCATTACTTATGTGTGAATTAGTAAGTCACTTAATGGCTCTATTGAAAATATCTGTGAGTTCTCTACTTCCGAATACTGAGTTTTTCTTGCTACTTTTGTTTTTATTGTAGTCATACAACAAAAAAACTGAAAGATTTTATGTGAATATTCATATTTGTTCATAATGTATAATTTATAAACTGTGTGAACTAAAATGCAAAAATCCTATTATGTAAAACTCCATGATTGTTTTGATTTTTTATAAATGGACTACAAAAGTTCTCACTTAAATGAAAATATGTTTTTCTGATACTTGGTGCTTATAAATCATATGTCACACATATTTCTAAATTCTGTCTACATTACTGCTATTCCTATTCCTTTTGTTCTTCTGTGATTGTCAAATATTGCATCATCTGAAGACATCATTTTGAATGCATTTCGCATTAAGTTGCACTCGCAGTTACATTTCCACCTATCACCTATTTTGAACCTATATTCCATGTATTAAAATTCAACTTAGGGTGTGCCCTGTTTACCTAAAAATTTAGTTCACTATGTGTGTCCACATTTATCCCAAGGATCCTGGTTCATTCTTAGGATTGTGGCCACAAAGTTAACAGTTGACAGTTTTGGATTCAGAGTGTCCTTTAGTCATTTTTCAAGTTCCAGATCCATCAACCCTCCCATCTACATTTCTCCCCAGTCTGGTGAGGGTGGAAGAAAATTCTTGATTTTTTTAAACTAATGCTGACACTGAGAAAGGACTTCTATGTTATTCTCAAGCTCATTTCCGATTAATGTTACAAGTCCATGTACTATATGCCTGTTTTTTATAATTAGCATCATTTCAAGTGATTTATACAGATTCTTATTTCTCAAATGAGTTTTGGTTTGATATTTTACTTATTAATCCTTTTCATATATTTCATATATTTCGTATATTGGTAAATACATCTGCCATCTTACTTCTAATTATCTTAAGTTAGTTAGGAAGATGATCACTTAAAGATTTCACATGTTTATTTTTGCATGTTCACCAAAAACCTACTCTTTGTCACAAGTTTTCATAGACTATTAGTTTTAATGGATACGCATAGGTTGATGTGAAAATACAATATCTTAAAAATCATACAGCAATTTAAGAAATGAAATAATTTTAGATAATTTAAAATTTTAAATAAACATAAACAAAAATGTCTGAAAAAGAGCCACTTCATTTCCTTCAAGAGTTTTACATTTATCTGCTTTTTAAAGCATTTTTCTATTAGATTGAAAGAAAATTTGCTGGATATTAAATATGCATGTATATTGAGATTTAATTGCTATTTATTACCAAAAATGTTTTATAGTGTCTGTACTATGTGATAAAGTTCTATGCACATTTGGTTTGTACGTTTTGTCAAGGTCCTTGCTGATTCATCATCCCTATTGATATTGTTCAATTTATATTAAAATTTTGTATTTGCTTTTGCTCCTCCAATGAATGTATACCGTTGAAAAAACTACTCAAATTATTTCATTTACTCTACCATGAACTTTATTTGAGAAATTGTCATTTTCCTAAATTGTTTTCTCTTCAAGTACACATACAATCCCGTAACTTTGTAGAAAAATGAAGGTGAACAATGCAGTTGAAATCCTTATGTTATAATGTTAAATTCACAGTACACTGAAATGAATGTAGGTATGACATTATGTCCTGTAAAAAAACTGAAGAAACTTAGTGTAAAGGATTTGCACTGTCATGAGATGAGCATAATCTTATAGAATGTGATCTGGGGTGGACACTGAATGTGGGAATGAAATCAAACCAGGACTAGAGTGTGCCCACTGAACTGGTGAAAAGCACAACAAAAATAAGATGCCATTCTAAAGCCCCAAATAACAAAAAAAGGTGTCACATAGGACAAATGAAACAGGGTTTTCTCACATCTACCATGGAATCTTAAAAGATATATGGAATATACAGGGAAAGTAAAGTCTATTGGTTCATAAAGATTGTCCATTTTTCACTTTATTTCCTCTTGTTAATTGTTGGTTTATTTCCTTTGCCCATTTTTTCTTAATAATTCAACCATTCAGGGGTGTACACTAAAAACTAACACAAGTTGTGTCCTAAGAACAGTTATTTTCCTCCAATATCGTGTTTTTAAACAGCAATACAATATAATCAGTCAGAATGCCTCACAAAGTAGGGATGCTTGAACTTTTAAGTGCCCTGGGTCACTTAGGGAGTCCCAGAACTACTACATCTTTTACACCCTCATCCTATCCCTTCCCATCCCATCCTGATTTTCTCCTTTTGCTGTCCCTCTTACTTTCCCTCTCTCTCCCTCTGTCTCTCTCAGTTGAAAAGCTTTCAATGTTCCTTTAAAGACAGGCAAAAAATAAAATCACCATCAGTGTGGATCCCCAAGTCTATGGCACCTTGGGAATTTTCCAAACTATAATTCCTGGGACCAAATGTACATTACTTAAAGGAAAGAATTTGTGATCTGATGAGTGTGAATTGTGTCACCATCTAGGCTAATAATTGCTGTTGGGTAAGTCAGGGACCAAACACAACCAAGGGAACCAAGCTTTGCAGTGTGTGTGTGAGTGTGTGTGTGTGTGAGAGAGAGAGAGAAAGAGAGAGAGAGATTGAGATTGAGACAGTGAGAGAATTTAAGATAGAGCAAATAGTCAGGAAAACCATATCTCATATATTCGAAGGCGACTTTCATATTATTTAAGTCCAAATTTAATCAACAGTAATACTAGAGTGATCATTTAACATTCAGGATACCTTTGTAATTAATTTAAAAAAATTCTACATGAAGGACTTTCATAACACAAAATTTCGGCAGTAGAAAGAAAACTATTTCATTCTTCAACAAATTCTCACATGCTCTCCTCATTCTCTAGCTCATTCTCCTCAACAAACTGATTTCCTTTCTTAAACTCAAAGAAGAATCTTTCTCACAGCCTTCATACTGGCTGCTCCCTCAGCAGGAACACATCTCCCCAGATCCACTCTTTATAAATGGCTTTTTGCATGTGGGTTTCTTCAAAGAAAGTGAGGCAACCAGGTCTTCCCTAAACATGCATTAAAAAGTACACAATATCTTCAATATTCTACACCTCCTTTCACTTCTTCTGTCACCTGTCAAAGTTCTATGTGATGTAATTTCTGCTTATATTCTTTATACATCATTAGAAATAGGATCCATTTATTTTTCAAATGCATGAAAGTACTTAACATGTGAAATGTATAACATCAAAGGAAGAAACAGAGATTGGACACCTTCCTAATTAGATATTAGATAGGATTCTATCAATGAAATGAATTCATATATTGACCTTCCTTATTTATTTCCTGAAAATAAAAATTATAGCATGTCCACTAAGTAACAATGTGTATGTCTAGGACAATTAGACATCGTTTCTTTTCATGGCAGTACCTTCACCACATGGAACAAAGCAATGATACAGGAATTTCAGAATTTCTTCCTATGCAGTTCAAGATAAATCAGAAATGCAACCCCTCATATTTGGGGTTTTCCTCTCCATGTATATAATCACTGTCTTTGGAAACCTGCTCATCATCCTAGCCATCATTTATGACTCCCATCTCCACACACCCATGTACTTCTTCCTCTCCAACCTGTCCTTTGTAGATATCTGTTTCACCTCCACCACCATACCTAAGATGCTGCAGAACTTCTGGATATAGAGAAAAGTCATCACCTATGTAGGATGCATCACACAGATGTACCTTTTATTCTCTTTGTGGGAATGGATGACTTTCTCCTGACTGTGATGGTCTATGACCGCTTTGTGGCCATCTTCACCCACTGCACTACACAGTGATCATGAATCCCAGAATCTGTGGACTGCTAGTTCTGGGGTCTTGATTCATGAGTGCTCTGCCTTCTTTACTACAAAGCTTGATGGTGGTGAGTTTGTCCTTCTGCACAGATGTATGAACCTCACACTTTTTCTGTGAACTCAATCAGGTGGTCCATCTTGCCTGTTCTGACACATTTCTCAATAACTTGGTGATATATTTTTTTCCTGTTTTTCTAGCTGATGTTCCCTAGCTGGTATCATTTACACGTATTTTAAGATCGTTTCTTCCATATATAAAATGTCATGTACTCGGGAGAAGTACAAAACTTTTTCCACCTGTGCATCTCACCTCTCAGTTGTCTCCTTATTTTATTGCACAGAACTGCGAGTTTATCTTAGCTCTGCTGGTTCCCAAAGGTCAACACTAAACTGCAACAAACTCAGTGATGTACACGGTGGTCACACCCATGCTGAACCCCTTTATCTACAGTCTCAGGAACAAAGATATAAAGGGGGCTTTAAAAAGACTCTTTGGGAAGGATGTCATTAAAGTGCCAAATGTACAAATGCTGAACAAATGCCAGTGAGAACAGAACGAAAGTCAGATAAATATTACAATCTCTGAATCTACCATGAGGACTACCTTTTTTCTTTATATCTTATAATTTAAACTTATTTGATTTCCATGTCTCTGTACAATTTATATAATTCACAGTATTAAGTTTTGTGATAACTGATGTGGAAGATTTTTTCTTTTGACATTTCCTATTTATTCATTGCAATCCCCCAACTTGGATGTATTTGGATATTTCCATTTCTGTCAAGGAATTACATGGTTCTCCAAAGATTAACACCTTCACAATTGAAGTCATTATTTTTGATTTTTTTTATTCTTTTTTACTAAAGGGCAGTCATGACTTGCACTGCTCCAATGTAAAAAAATAATCTTGACACCACAGCAATGTGTGCAGTTAATTCTTATGCACACCCATACATCCTTTAGATCATATTATTCTTACACCATGTTTTATGTCTATCATGTCTCCGTTATAGTTTAACCCCATAAGTATCAAAAAAGGAAAAAGCATGATTTAAATTTAGCAAAAATGAAGGATTAAAAAATAGACTAGTGTTTCTTGAAATGTTTGTAAAGGACTACATGTTGATAAAAGTTGAAAAAAAATTCCATCCCCACAGCAGGGGATTGTTTTTGAAATAAGCAAAGCAAAAACATAAAGCAGAAATCATATTTTTCAGATGAAGAATTTGCATCATTTAATCTTTATATTTGACATAAAGAATACCTTATATAATCAAATACAAAAGTAGGATATGTATGGGCTTATTGACCAGGAATCATCAGAATATCCATTTGGCATAGAATGCAAACAGTATTCTTGTAAAAAATGCAGCCATATTAATTTATCATAGACATAGCCTGTAAATGCCAACTTCAAGTCAAAAATTATACTAGTAATAATCCTTGCATATAAAAATGATGAATAGAGTAAGGTATAGACACATATTGAATACTATAAAACTACAAAAATATTTGATCTACAATTGCATTCAATAATACTGAAGACCATGTGAATTAAGACTTACATTAACTAAGATATACTATGTGATGATTTCAACATGTAAAAAGTGTCACTGTACAGCGTTATGATAAAAATAGCAGCCCTGGGTGATGGGAGATAACACTGTTGACAGAATATTTAAGGAGCTGGTTATACAAGGGTCATTATTTTGTAGAAAAATTATCAGGTACATGTCTATTATAGGTAGGGCAAATTCTTGGGGTCAGGTGACTCATAATATTGAAGTCAGATTTCAAATGACAGAATATATTGGACTGATCTAATTAAACATTGAGGATAGATTTTTAACTATTTTATAAATTTCTAGATGAGGGACTTTTATAAGACAAAATTTCAGAAGTAGAAAGAGAACTGTTTCATTCTTCAACAAATTCTGACGGGTTCTCTGTACTCTCTCTTTGTATCATCCTCAGAAAGCTGTTTTCCTTTTCTTAAACTTAACAGGCACCTTTTCTAGAGTCTTCGAACTGCCTGCTCCCTCTTCTGGAGCACAATCCCCAGTCATTCATGACACAGGCTCTCTTATTAGTGTTTTTTCTTCAAACAAGGTGATGTAACCAGAGGTTCCCTAAATAAGCATGAAAATTATATCTTCACATATTCCTTATGTCTCTTTCATTTTCTTCAATCACCACACAAAATGCAGCATATCATATAATCTTTGCTTATATTCTTTCAAATCACCACCTAAAAATAACTTTAAATCACAAAAGAGGTTGATACATTAAATAAATGGTCATTGTTGAACAAAAAAGTGTTATTAATCAAACACTATGTTATCACAGTCTATAGTGAATGAAAATCCCTATTTTTCTCATTGAAAATTACAGATAAAGCAAATATTTGGCACAGAAAACCTGGAAATACCTATGTCAGACTCAACCACAGAAGCACGTCCTTGTTAATCACAATGTAACCTATACACCCACCCCTTCAGCATCAACAGTTCAGAGGTGGTGGGGTGTGATGGAAGTGGTTAGAAATGCAGGTTCTGGCTCACTGGTGACCTGCTGAATCACAATTGAATTTGCAGTATAAAACAAAATTATTTGAGTCATTTGTGAAGCAAAATGTAGTTGGAGAAATGCTGATGAGATAGGTTTTCTGTCATCTTACACTGTTGACATCTGTAGTCAATAAATTATTTGAGTCAACTGTTTTCTTATATAGTATGGGTATTTAACATAATACCTTCTGAAACTGTCAAGTAGATCTCCACTGGTGAAAATGTTTTTCTGATTGAGAAACACACCCAGTTTCAAATAGACAGAATACAATCAATACTCATCGAAAACAATTTATATTTTCACAAGAACATGAAGTTCCCCTAAGCCTTAGTCCTCAAATGGAGCATATGATAATACTACCTCATTGAAAATCCATTTAAAAACTGGAATCTGACAACATTATACTGTGTAAACTAGTAGACTAAATATATCTAAATGTATCTCTTATTACTGGCAAGTCATAAATAACAAGGGAATATATGAAAGGCTTTAACTTGAGATATAAAAGAAATTCTTATTTGTTTTCCTGTAAGTGTCGAGCCCAAGAAGTGCACACTCCTCAATATTTTATAATTAGGAAAAAGTTGTACCCCTTCTAAAGAGGGGGAAATAATTCCCTATGATTTTAGGGGATGTAACCCCCATCAGAAATCAATAATTTGACTGTCAAGAGAGAATCCTCAATCTGTGACTTTATAGAAAACTTTAATGTGGGTTGAATAAGTTGGTGAGAGTTTAACTCTGTGGAAACAGATTTGAAAGAAAAGGAATCATAAAATCTTCACTTGCCTGGGCTTTGAAGCAGCAGGAATTCCATTGCTGCCTTGCTCTTCTCTTGAGGAAAGAGCATAGGCAGTCTCCCTACCCTCTAGTGACTCAAATTCAAGCAAAGCAGAGAGTCACTAGCCTGAGTCAAATTGAGGAGTTTCCTGATTGCTGTGATGAACTCTTGACTAGAAAAAGCCCAGAGAGAGAAAATTGGAGGTAGAATGTTGGAGGCAGAAAACAGAGCATGGTCAGAGTTGGAGCTGGCAGAACATTAAGAACACCAGACCCAGGGCAACTGGCAAAGACCCCTGCGTGAAAACACTGGGACTCTGTCTCTGTGACTGCTTACCCGCTAAAACAAGATGTGGTTATGTAGAGAGCAAAGTATGTAAAACAACAATCCAATGTAGCTATAAGCTTGCTTGCCTAAGCTGCTTGAAGCAATGTTGTGCATGAACCAAATAAGTAGGTGGAGACCAGCATGGTCAGGGCCTTCAGTCTGAGACAGAGAGAGAGACTTTTGGCCCCCTGATCCCCATCCTCTGCCGTGTTTCCAGGAACATCAAATCCTATCTGACAGGAAAAGAAAAGTGAAAAAAAAGATAAAGAAAAAAGATAACACCCAGGAAACCTGAAAGGACAAGTGTGGAAAACATTCTGGGACATAGTGAGTTAATTGATTTTCAGTGACTCAATAATCAGGGTAGTGATGGGGCAATAAAGCTTAAAGCATGCAGAATATATCATGGTGCTTCACTCTGGTCTGTGTGCTTCTGGAGTAAATGTCAAATGGGAGACGTTTGAGCACCTGTTTGCTGCTATACTGTTATTGGCTTCCTGTGCAAAAGACATTAAATTTGAAGCACTGGAGAATCATCCCCATTTCGGTTAGATCTTTATGCAATTTGATTTCTCTTGCCTTGGGACCTTTGCAATCTTTGAACCATTCCTGGGAGAGAGCTTGGTCCCATGCTTGAGAGTCCCTTTCCAGAAATCCACAACCCCTGGGGACCGTACCTGAGTGACAATCACTGTCCCCATATCCAGAATTAAAAAATCAGGCACATCTGGGAGGCACAACAAAGAGGGGATCCAGAAACTTATTTGTATCCAGTCACAATTGCTGATATCCCAGAGGGTGCCCAGTTTCCTCAAATGGACCAAATTTTGATCACCAGTATATTTTAAAATGCTGAAAGAAATCAAACTAGCTTGTTTGTCCCATGGCAAGGCATCCCCTTATACAATAGACCTCCTGCAGGGGCTGGCCCAAGGACCCAGAATGATCACCTGGGACTTGGACCAGTTAGCTCGAAACTGCCTTAATGCTTGCGAATTCTTTCAATTCAAAACTTGGTGGATGGATGAGGCTTTCTCACCGTGGATGAGCAGGGTGCTCAGAATGCTATTGTGAATCTTCCTTCCCCTATTACAACAGAGCAGCTGATGGGGAATGGGCCATGGGCAGGAATCCAAACTCAGCTGCAATATATAAACAAAGCTATTATTCGAGTGAAGTTGGCTTGTATTAAGGCATGGGAGAAGATCACTCCTTCTCGGACTATTACCCCATCAGTTGTGAATGTCAAGCACTGAATCAGTAAGCCCTATGTTGAATTCATTGCTTGACTTAAAGGTAATCTTACTTTACTATTTCACAAAGGAGTCTAAGGGATATGCTGTTTCAGCTCCTGGCTTTTGATGATGTAATTCTGAGTCAAAAGACACTATGACCTGTGAAGGCAGCAAGGGGAATATTGGAGGAATAACTTGAAAGCTGCCATGATATTGGCTCAGAATCTTATAAAATGCAGATGCTTGCTGAGGCCATTGCAGGGGTTAGAAAAAACACCTGTAACCAGAGACTTAGAATTCAAGTTTGGCAGGGGCCCCTGCCAAAACAATATTTGGTACTTAGCTTATCAGTACCTTGTCCAGATGATCCACAGAGTAGAAACTCCAGCAAGAATATCCGCAAACTGTCCCCTGCCACAGTGGGAAATGCCTCAGAAGATCTTCCCACTAATGAAACAGTTCTTTTGACTCCTGATAGTTATAAAAAGGTGAAAACTGGAATATATGGACCTCTACCTCCTGGTACAGTAGGATTCATTTTGAGCTGCAGTAGTCTTGCCTCCAAGGGAGATACAGCCCATACTGAGGTCACCAATAGCAGCTACAAAAGGGAATTGATAGTCTTGCTCAGCACTAAGCAACCTTATCAATTGGTGGAAGGGGATCGGTTTGCTCAACTGCTTGTCTTCCCATATCACACACTAAAGACTTCTTTGCAACAGAGACTCGGAGTATTTGGTAGTATAGGAAACAGGTTTTTTTGCAAGAATGTTTGGAAAAGTCTCGGCCTGACTGTGAGGTGATTATCAATGGAAAGAAATTTAAAGGTTTGGTTGACACTTGTGCGGACGTTTCTATGATTGATGAAAAGCACTGACAATCTAGTTGGTCTCTGGAAGAGGTAACTATTGTCTTGACTGGAGTGGGTTCTATGACAAAAATCAGACAAAACCAATGTATGCTGTGGTGCCTAGAACCAGAGGTTCAGGAGGGAACTATTCACCCTATGTTGTGGCCATTGCTATCAATCTGTGGGGACAAGACCTACTGCAACAGTGGGGTCCTACATAACTATCCCCTCTATTTCCACCCAGGCTGAACAAGTTATGACAACTCAGGGACACAATCCTCTAAAAGCATTGGAGAAGGAAGGACAAGGAATTCCATGGGCCTTAGAGTCAATCAGACAGGAAGGCAGACAAGGACTCAGATACCCAAATTTATTGTAAGAATTGCTGTAGTTGAGCATTCAACACCCATCCCATTTACATGGAAAACAACTACACCAATCTGGGTAGAACAATGGCCCCATAGTCAGCAAATCTTGGATGCATTGCGAGAACTAATATTGTAGCAGCTCACTGCAGGGCATATTGAGCCTTCCAATAGCTCCTGGAATTCTCCAGTGTTCGTAATAAAGAAAAAAATTGGGGAAATGCAGAATGTTAACTGAATTAAGAAAAATTAGTGAGGTTATTCAGCCTATGGGAGCTCTCCAACCAGGACTCCCCTCTCTTGCTAAAAATTCCCACGATTGGAAAATTATTATTGTGGATCTAAAGACTGCTTCTTCACCATCCCACAGGCTGAACAAGACAGAGAAAAATTTGTGTTTACTGTTCCTACTTTCAATTGTAAGGGACCCGACAAATGATACCAATGGAAGGTATTGCCTCAGAAAATGTTAAATAGACCCACAATTTTTCAAAAAATTTGTCTAACAGGTGCAGCAGCTATTGAGGGATGAAATACACATCAAATTATATCATCTTCTATATGAATGATATACTGTTGGCAACCGGGAGTCTCAGTCTCGTAGAAAACATTTAGTCGTCTGCAGCAGCTACGGCCACAGCCCCTGTGGCCCCTGAAAAAGTCCAGAAAGAAACTCCTTCTATTTATTTGGGCACTGTAATTGATAGAAACCAAGTACTGCCACAAAAAAATTCGATTTAGAAGAGACACTCTAAGCACTCTTAATGATTTTTAGAAATCGCTCGGTGACATAAACTGTTTTCTACTAGATTAGGCACTCCTACATATGCACTAACTCATTTGTTTGAGTTAGAGAACCAGACCTTAACAGCCTGAGGACTTTAAATCCTTCAGCAATGGAAGAACTGAAATGAATCCAAAAAGAACACAGGAAGCTCAGCTCGACCTTGTTGACCCTGGTAAGAACATTTCTTTGCTTATTTTCCTCTCTCAACATTCTCCCACCAGAGTTTTGGCACAAGGCAACAGCATGGTAGGATGGGTATTTTTACTCCATCAGCAGCAAAAGAAATTAGAAACATATTTGGATAAGATAGGGAAAATAGCTCACACGGGGAGGCGCTGGCTCCAATAATTAACATTTCTCAGCATTAGGGGAGGTGGAGATTGTGCCACTGCAGAAGTACATTGGGCCCACGCTGGAGGCAGGGAAAAATTCAAGCAGTCAGTGTGGTGGAAAGGTGAAGAGAAGGACCAATGACAAAAAGGATGGGTAAAAGTATGGGGAAGTGGATACACTTGTGTTTCCACAGGTACCAGACAACCATACACATGGATTCCTTCTAACAGAAAAGGATTGAGGTAGAGGAGAGGGAGATTCGAGGTGAATCCATCCATGGAGGAGATGGCAGCACCCAGCATGAAAAGATCCAAAGTGATTGCTCTGCACACCAGATGAGCCATGTCGCTGACATGGGGATAGCTTAAGAAACTGTCATGAGAATCAGAAATCATCCTGAATGCCATAGAGGCACCTAAAACACCTATATTCTTTTCCTGGCCATGATTTTTGTAGTTGGCACAGTAGTTACGGTATCAATATTGGAATGTTATTATTGAGCTAGTTAAATGGAGCAATGGCCCTGCTTTGATATCATTCAATGAGACTAACTGGTTACCTGGTCCATGATTTCTAGGGACCCCTGCTGCCCTCAGAAGAGGGAATAGTGATAATAAATTACAGAGTTGACTTTGATGGACTGCCCATCTGTATTGGTCATGAAGATGACTGTGTGAAGCATAGTTTCCAGGTTTGGTTGATTATAGCAAAGAGGAATAGTTCTCCATTGCAACTGTTCTTTTTTATTTCTATGGGCCTTTAATATCACCAGTCAGACTAATTTGTCTCAACAGTCCTTGGCCCCATGTCACCAGAAGGTAGCTAACCATGTCCCTGATTGGGTACAATGGGAATCCTGCGTGGTTGAGAAAGGATAAGTGCTTGTTAATAATTTCTATGGAACTGTCATTAATTGGATCCCTAAGGGCTCAGTTAACTCTAACTCCTCTGCAGGAGCCCTTTGGTGGACCAAAGTGCATAGCAGCATCTCCACTAATGCCCAGGGCTCCCAGATCAAATGGCTTTGTGGAGGATTCTCTTCCCTAGCTCCCCAAAAGCATTGGGGCCCTGTTCATGAGGAATTGTGGAAGTTGTCAGTGGCACTGGGGCCACTGAGCACATGGATTTGATAGTACCAGATCAGCCACAGTACCTACATGATGAACTTCATGAAAATTACCAGGTTCTTCACACAAGCCTCTTTAAAATTGTCTTTTGTTGTGCTAACAAGACCTTTGAAAATTAATCAAATTCAACTGTTAGTTTCCTCAAATGTAGGCTGTATACCTGTGTCAACCCCCTGGTCCAGTTTAATGACAGCACTAAATCCATTTACCTTTTAAAAGCACAGACGACCATATGTCTCTCAGTGCATATGTCCTGACAGTGGCAGGATTCTGCCTCTCTTTATAGTGTCCATCAAGTGGTCACAAAAACATGCCATTCTACATGCTCCCTCAGGGTCCTTGTTGCAGTCATAATGGGTATCATTAGTGTCACTGCCACAGCTGCAATACCTGAGGTCGCCTTATGTCAACGAATTCAGACTGCTTATTGTCCAACAGTGGCATGCTAATGCTTGTATTTTTTTGTTAAATTCTCAGAGACATACTGATAGCCAACTTGTGGCCAAGATGGTGGACATACGACAAGCCTCATTGGAGACCAACTTACTAGTTTGCAACTTCAGATGAGACTTAAATGTAACTGGATATATAATCAGTCCTGTGTTACCCCACACACTTATAATGAAACTCAATGTACTTAGAACTGGATTAGAAAACATTTGATGGGACAGGAGAATCTTACCTTGGATGTGCAGTGACTTCAAGTCACAGACTTTTTGACACAACTTGGAGCTGATTACTGGGAATGATTTAATGCATAGAATTGTGAATGATCTTACAGCTCTCAACCTCTGCAACATCTGCGGCTGATAGTTGGTACCCTGATTGCTATTTTACTTGTGTGAATAGTTATTTTTCTGTATAGTCTGGAGTATTAACCAGAAAACCGGAACCTCCACCCAAATGCAGATGGTTGCGCTTACGACTACTGTTACTGCTCAAGCTGTAAAACAAAAAGGAGAAAGTATTAGGAGAAGAACATAGAGCAAGGTCTGTGTTGGAGCTGGCAGAACATCAAGGACACCAGACCTAAGGCACCTGGTAAAGACTATCATGTGAAAACACTGGGACAGTGTGTCTGTGAGTGCTTACCCGCCAAGATAAGAGAGATATAGTTATGTTGATAGAGCAAAGACTGTACTAGCAATCCAATGTAACTATAAACTTGCTTACATGAGCTGCTTGAAGCAATGTTGTATAAGAATCCAATAAATAGGTGGAAACCAGGATAGTCAGGGCCTTCAGATGGAGAGAGAGAAAGACTGTTGGGCCCGTGATCCCCACATTTTCTATCCTCTCACTCTCTCTTGAGTTTTTCATTCTCCTGTAAGCTTCCTTTCTCTGCCCTGTTCCCTGGAGGCAATCCTGGCAACATAAAGAACAGGAGCATACAGGTGCAGAACAGCCTCCACCACACATCATGGGGCTTGAGCCTTCTGGGAATCAGGATCAAGTGGCTAAGACCCTGAAAGAGCAGCCCATGGAAAGGAATTGACCCTGATGGTTTGCTGAGTACAAGTGACCTAAGGGCAGACAGCAGATTCAAATCACATAGGCTCAGCCAGCAGATTTCTACTAGCGAAATAAGCCTATCCCCCCAATAAAGCTGCAAAACTACACAGTCCCAGATAACCACTGAACTCCCACATCCACCCTTACCCAGTAGCCATCATCACTCCCTGACATAGCAAAACCCACTATGGAAGTCTATAAGGGTCAAACATACAAAATAAAGCAAAAATAGTGCACACCCTGGCAGAAATTAAAAAGAAAACTAGCAGCAGATCAACAAGATGCCAAATCATGGGGAAACACACACACATACACACATTCTGAAACCTTAGGAAATGAAATCACAATAAAATGACAGCTCATCAGAAAGTAGCTTTGAAAACACAGAAGTATCATTTTTATTTAACAGATAGTGATTTCAAGCATGCAATCATAAAGAATTTCAGAATATTAAAAGAAAATTCAGAGAAACAAAACAAAGAGCTTAAACAAATAACTAGGCACCAAAAGGGTGAGGTCGAAGCTCTACAGAAACAAACAAACAAACCAGAAACACAGGATTTATAGAAGATAATTCATGAAACTAAGAAAAATATAGAAAGTTATGGAACTAAAATAAGCCAAATGAAGGAAAGGATTTGTGATACAGAAGATAGTAATGCAGAAAGAAGCCAAGAAGAGAGGAAAGAGAAATTATATGCAAAAGGAATGAAGAAACACTCAAGGAATTATCTGAAGTCACCAGGAAAGTGAATATTAGAACACTGGGTATACCGCAACAACTCATATCAGATAGAGAAAATAAAAAGGCTAAAGATGGACAATATGTAACGATAAAGGGATCAATACAACAAAGACTTAACACTTATTAACATTTATGCACCCAATAAAGGTATACCCAAATATATCCAGGAAATATTAACAGATCCAAATAGAGACATTGACAGCAACACGATAATAGTAGGGAGCTTCGGTACCCCTCTTTTGGTAAAACGCAGATCATCTAGACAGAAGCAGTAAACATGATCTTTAAATTACAAAATAGAAGCACTTGACCTAATAGATATATAGAGAGTACTTCCAAAACTATAGACTACACATTCTTCTCAAGTACTCACGAAGCATTCTCAAGGATAGACCATATGTTGGGAAACAAAACAAGTCTCAGTATAATTTCAAAGACTTAAAATGTATCTAGCATCTTCTGATCACAATGCCATCAAACTAGAGATAAAGCGAAAGGAGAAAGAGGAAAATTATAAAAAAGTGGGGAATTAACAACATATTATTGAGCAGCCGATGGGTAAAAGTGGAAATTAAGGAAGAAATTTTAAAAATATATGAAATCAAATGAAAATGAAGACTCGGTTTTCAGAATCCATGTGATGAAGCAAAATCAATAAAAGGGAAATTTAGAGAGATACAATCCTACCTCAGAAAACAAGAATAATCACAAAGAAAAAACCCTAAGCCATCACCTAAAGGAACTAGAAAAGGCAGAAAAACAGAAGCCTAAATCCAACATAAGGAGGAAATAAGAAAGATTAGATCAGAAATCAGTGAAATACAAATCAGAAAGACTTAAAAAATCAATTAATCCAAAAGTTGGTTTTTCCAAAGAATGCAAAAAATAGGCCAGTAGTCAGACTCACAAAAAAGAGAGAAGAGACAAATAAATAGAAGCAGAAATGAAAAGGGATAATCACAACAGATACAACAGAAATACAGAGGACTATAAATGAATACTATTTGCAACTATATGGCAACAAACAGAAAACTAGAAGAAATGGACATATTTTTGGAAAGAAACAATATCCCATAACTAAACGGAGAAGAACTAGAAATCATGAAAGGATCAATCACAAGCAAAGAGATTGAAACAGTGATCAAAAACTTCCTCAAAACATAAGCCCTGTACCACATGAATTCACCAGCGAATTCTACAAAGCAACCAAAGAATAATTAATTCCAATCCTTCTTAAACTGTTGAATAAATAGAAGATGGAAAACTTTCAAACACTTTTTAGGACACCAATATTATGCTGATTCTAAAACCAAGGAAAGACCGCGCCAAAAAAGAAAATTACAAACTGATACCTTAGTGAATATTGATGCAAAAATTCTCAATAAAATGCTAGCAAATCAAATTCAACAACATACAAAATGAATCATAAACCATGATCAAATGGGATTAATTCCGGAGATGCAGGGATGATTCAACATTTGCAAATCAATAAATGTGATACACTGCATCAATAAAAAAGGACAAAAACCACATGATCATCTCAATAGATGCAGAAAAAGCATTTGACAAAATGCAACACCCTTTTATTTTAAAAAACTCCGAAAAAATAGATATAGAAGGAATGTACTTCAGCATAATTAAGGGTATATATGACAATTTCACATGCAACATCATACTCAACAGAGAAAACTAAAAATATTTCCTCTGAGATTAAGGACAAAAAAGGATACCACTCTCACCATTGATGTTCAATATAGTTCTAGAGATCCTAACCAATGGAATTAAACAAGAAAATGATACATAAGTTATCTGAATAGGAAAAGAAGAAATGAAACTATCACTTTTTGCAGATGACATGATAAAGTACATGGAAAACTCCAAAGAGTCATGTAAAAAGCTATTAGAAATAATATGTATAGTAAAATGGTAGGCTACAAAATTCATATTAAAAAAATCTGTTGCATTTTTCTGTATGCCAACAATGAAAATACAAAGAGACCTAAAAATAGCATTTACAATTCCATGCAAAATTTTAAATATCTTGGAATAAACTTAACCAAAGAGAAGGACCTAACTATGAGAACCATAGGACACTGCTGAAAGAAATAGAAGACGACGCAAAGAAATGGAAAGATATTCCATGCTCATAGATTGGAAGAATCAACATAATCAAAATGACCATACTGCTCAAGGAAATATATAGAATCTCTCTATGTTAAAGTTCCAAAGACGTTCTTCACAGACACAGGACAAAAAATAATGAAATTTATTTGGAGCAACCAAGGATAGTGAAAATTATCCTCAAGAGAAAATAACAGCAGTCCCTGATTTCAACCTCTTCTACAAAGCAACAAGAATTAATATAGTATGGGAAGTTCAAATATTTGTCTGCTTTTGGCTTTCACCTCTCAGTTTGCTTGTTTTATGCAATTATTGGAGTGTACATCAGGTAATTTCTCTCTCATTCCACTAAGAGGGATGCAGTCACTTCAGTTGTTTACTCAATCATTGTCCCCATTTTGAACCCCTTTATCTATAGTCTGAGGAATAGGGACATCAAAAAAAACTTGAAGAAACTCATCGGAACAGTCTCAACTCTTGGGTCATTCTTTTCCGTGAGAATTAGAAATGATTGCAACACTATATATGTGGCATTGGCAAATATGAGTTGGTTACATAAATTTTCTTGGCCATGTTTTTAGAGAGCTTCATTTATGTATATGAAAATATCCTATGTTGTCACATCTGTCATGACATTGTGTGTCTTTTCTGGGCTATTACATATGAGAAAAAGTAATGTACACTTGTTACTCCAAATGTCTACTGTATTTGTCACATATTTTGAGAAATAATTTTGGAATTCAGAATTCTTCTTTAAATATGCATTGATTCCTCAACTATTTTCATGTTCAATGTCTATTTTACAAAAACATTTTTTTCAAATCAAATCTAATGATAAACATTCTTGCAGAAATGCATGTCTCTGGTCCTCAAATTGTGATGAATTATAAATATCCTCATACCTGGTATCCACCATCAGTGGCTTATTTTCAATTGGTAACTATGGGTGAATCAAATATTCAGATTTTTAAAAGAGCCATAATGTTCTAATGGGCAGGTTATTGGTAAGAGGAATGTACAGATTGCTGGTGACGAGTATTAAATATGACTGTGTCTTTTTTCCCAGATATTAAGTATGTCTTGTGCCCTTTCCCATTTATGATTAGATCTGGAGGATCTCAGAGTGACCAAAGTTTATAATGGAGGAGATATGAAAAAATTTCTTTCAAAATTCTGACTAATATTCTCTGGTCCCTCTAAATTCTATGGATAGTCACATGTACTGGATATTGAAATTATTTTCCTTTTTGCTCTATATTTATCCAACTGAATGTTAAGTTATTTAGTATTTTATTTGTGCTGGGAATATTTAGTTTTCCATGCAGCTTCTTTCTTATTTCTTCCAGCCACTGGTCAGTTAATGTTAGAATGCTGTAATGTTCAAGCTTTTCTCTTACCCATTAACTTATGAGGGTATCACTACTTCCTACAAATATCATTCTAAGATAACATTTTTCTTTTTGACTGTTTGTCTTTAAATAACTATTTCCCAATCCATATTAAATGATACTTATAAAAAGCATTGTGTAGTTTTTTCTTTCTTCATTGAATCCTGAATGAGAAGTCATAACATTGGGAATAAAGACATTTTGTGGGATTCTGCAATTGGATGATGAACAAGTGTTTTAAGAGAATAAGGATGCTTGTAATAGTGTGCCTTCATCTGTTTTTCATTGCTGTCTGACTCAAATACACTTGTGGATCTATAATTCACTGTAAATAAATTTAACTCTTCCATTTCATTAGTCAATGATAGTAAATTACTTTCTTCCACAAAGAGATCATTTTTTTACTAGTTACATCCCCACAGGAATCCACACTGTAAGCATGTTTTCTTCTTTACTGTCATCATCAATGCATTGTGGGCTCATTTTGCCTTCCAGGACATACCCAAATACCTGTGTGTGCATTAATCTATGGATACCATGCAGTTTGGGGGGTTTAATAGTGAGATTTCTAAAAATCTGCTTAATAACTGCTTGAATTTCGTCTACATAGTCCTGTTCAGCAAAATCACCTACAACATCACTAAGAAATTTGAGACAATGTATGTTCTAACCTGAATGATAGAGACACCTTATTACCTTTGAAAATTAGACCTTGAGAAAGCATGGTGTAGGCTTAGTAACACATATATCTCTGATCAAAATCTAACAGAGTGGTGGTACAGAGGAGGCATACCTTTACTTTGTATGTTTTTATATATCAGGTAAATGGAAGCATCCTTTCAAAAACAATAGGATATGACTTTGATGCGAGTCCTTTTCTAGTGCATCTGTGAAGAAAGCTCTAGATAAAAATTAGCTGCTGTCTTGTTAGATACCCTAGTATTTACTCTCTTCTTCAAGTATTTAATGAGTACCACAAAAAATTTATCAGTTTTGTGATTTTTGCTGTTTAAACATCATTACAATGATGGTGAACTCTCAAGATGGAATGTGTTCTCTGCTGCATCATTTTTCTTCTAAGTAAGGTTTATAAATAAGTTTGGTATTTTTAAATTATTGACCAGAGAGATGATTTTTTCTTAGGGTAGAAAAGTCATGATTTATCACATCAGACAAAAACTGAGATCAAATTGAAATGAAAGTATTCAATAATGGACATATGAAAAGAAGCCAGTGAGAATTGGTATTTTCCTCTGATTGACAAAGAAGTGTGTCTTTTATAATATTTATAGTTTTTCTGTGAAATCCCCATTACTGCACTGATTAATTTTTTCAAAATTTCTCACATGGCATTGATCCAGTGGAAAATTGTGATCCTACTAAGTCTATAAATGATGAATAATAACACTTATTTTAGTAAGAAATTTCAGACTATTTTAAATTTTCACAAAATTTGGAAATTAGAGTTGGAGTTTACAGCCATTTTTATTCACACTTCCCTGCTATCTTTGTCCCCAAATGTGTCCTGTTTTGTTTCTGCTGTGTTCTTTGGGTGAATAAGTTAGTTGAACCATGACAGAAAGAGTAAGATTGAACTAGGTTGTTTCTAATTCACTGAAAATATCATGGTTCTTATTATTGCAAAAAGGGCATTTTGAGCAGTTTAAGCATTTGCTGTGTAGATACAATCATTAATTTGGATTCTTGTCCTCAAGGAACTCAGTTTGCAGAGAGCCCCCAGTTAGTCGTTAATGTAATAAAATTATAGTTTAAAGCAGAGAAATGTTGTTACTGACTTACATAGCCAAGAACATATTTTTCTTATTATTTATGATGTGATACACTGCTATAAATAGTTCTCTATAATTACTTTGATAGCATACCCTGTATTTGGAATGTTCTACTTCAAAAACCAGTTATAACAAGTATTTTGACTTCCTTTTTTATATCTTCTTTGACCAATTGGTTACACCGGAATGGATCATAATTGAAAGTTGATTGTTCTTCAATTTCACATGTGTGTACAATTTTCAATTTTGTTCCTATTTTGATTTCCAGTTTCATAATGTTGTGGTTTGGAAAAGATAATTGGTATTCATAAAGAATTTTTTACTTTGTAAAGACTTGTTTGATGCATTATGTACTCTATTTTGGATAATATTCCATGTGTGCTTGAGAAGAATACATATACTTATTTTCTATAGGTGAATTCTATACACATTGTTAGGTTTGTTTGTTCTAAATTATGGTGCACATTCAATGTTTTCTTAGTGAATACTGCCTGAAATATGTTTTATTGAAGATCATTTTAATCACTTTCATCAAGAGTTCTCTGATTCAGTTCTCCGATACATGTTGCAAATGGCCTATACACAAATCTATTTAGAAAGAGAATCTAGGGGGCCGCTAAAGTGAATTAATTAAAAATTATGACCACTTAACACTAAACAAATTTTTAAAACATAATATAAATTCCTAAGTAAAGTAAGACTTCCTTGAAGAGCATAAATCAGAAGCCACTGGGAACATTTATTGAATTTAGATAAAGATTTGCTATAATTTGGTATGATGTTAATAGAATTACCATTTTTGATGGAGGGATAACAATTTCTACGTCTCTGAGTACATGTAATAAAGCACAATGGAAGGAGACACATTAATATAGCACTGGACATTTTTACCTATGTTCAGTTCTTCCATAGAAAATTTTGCTGAGGGTATTGCAGTATAAGTTGTAGACTAAACTGAGAACACATCTCTTCTGAGTACTGTCTTAATTAGAGCACATATTCGGATACATTTCAGTCCCATGGTTGGAAGTGTTTTTTATGCATTAAATAACCCACCTCCTGGAATTATGTGCTTGTGGAGACCCACTCCTTGATTATTTCCTGAACCTAGTGACTTCCTTCTAACCAATATATCATGGGTTTAATGAAGAGATATCACTTATGAAATAATATACAGTCATACTCTACTATTATATTCCTGTGTATGGGTTTTCACTGGTCTGTTTAATGGAGACCAACTTCCAAGTGAGAGTTTACCCACGCCAGGTCCATGCAGCAAAGAACTGATGCTAGCCTCTGAACAAAATACACAGGAAGCATTCTTCCAAAAGCCACATGAAGGCTATCAGAGAATTTCTCTCAATCAATGTTGAAGGCATTGTAGACCTAGCTGACACCTTGATTTCAGTCATGATGATACACTAGTTTATTAAAGAAAAAGCGTATGCCTATAATTATTTAGATATAGCTAATTATTTTCTAGTATAATAACATATATGAATAAAATGTTAGACTTTTATTTTCATTGAAATAAGGATTGTAAATGGCTGCGCCCTAAGCAGATAAGGTTCTAATAATCTCTAATTTGATAGCATTTATTTTTAAAAATTATCTTTTAAATTGATTTTCTGTAAGTGATATTGCATATCAATATTAAGTAGTATATGTGGTGGCAAATTTGTATTTGTATAGAATAGAATAGGTTTATAACTATTTCCTTTTTCCTTCACTGTACAATTAATGCCCTTTTCCTTGTTAGCCCCCCAGCACTCCCCTGTCTCTTCACACACCCTCTGATTTACTTTTTCCCCACTAAATATCTACCTTTGTTTGAAGTAGTTTTCTTTTTAAAAGTCCATTTTTGTTTAATTAAGTTCATTTATTTGCTTCGTATTTTTATACACTTCATGTGAGTAATATCATATTTGTTTCTCCTTCTGACTTCTCTCACAAGTATAATTCTCTCCAAGTCCATCCGTGTTGCTGTAATTGGCACATTTTCTGACTTTTGATGGCTACGTAGTATTCCACTATCCACACCAGAGCAGGCAATGGATCACTTAAAAATCTTCGTTAAGTACTTCACAATTATGTGGTGGTTATAATTATGCTGGAGATGAGGAGAGTAAATATAATATCACAAAACTTTATTGATGATTTCCCTGTGACAGGCTTTGAGTATAGCTATTAACTTAAATTTTAATATTTTTCCATTTTATGGGATAAAACAGGTGTACATTCAGTTCTGGATCTCAACAGACATATTCTTTACAGAATATTTTGGATGGAGACCTGCAACCTCAATCTATTTTTCCTCTGTTAGGTCACTCTAGGTAGAATATTTGTGGGGAAACAATAACCTTCATTCCTCCCACCCATCGTAACTCCCTCCTTACCACCTTCCCTCCTTTACTTCCTTCCTACTTTCTTTCCCCTTTCATTTTTGTTTCTTTCATGTCCACAACTTGATGGAAATTGAAATAAGATATAAAATTTCTATGCTCTTAATCAAATTTGCCCACATTTATCACTCCAACCTTCTGGCAAAGCTAATTTGATTATATAGAATGAAGAAGCTATTTTTGTTT
>RJWH01008656.1:0-28694 GCA_004363575.1 Solenodon paradoxus
GTTCTGGAAGAGAATCATCCTGAAACAATTTATTTCTTGAATTAAAACAAACTGCAAGGCATCCTGCAGGAAAATCATATAACCCTATCTGAAGGTACACAAAGGGACAACCTTAATAAAATGAGATGTAAATTATTGCCAAACGGGAGGACACTTATTCTCTGGAAAAGTATAAGGAGAAAACTGATTTTGCAGCTTTCCTCTGCTCTCTGCCCAGACCCTGTCCTAATGAGGGACAGTCCCACGCTGGGAGGTAACGCCTTCTCTCCCATCCCTCAGCTGGGCACTTCTGGCATCTACACTAACACCCGGTTCCGCAAAATGTTCTTGCTAAATATCTCTAGAATTCGTCTGCACACATCCACATAAACTATTCTAGTCAAATCCCTGTCCTAGTCAAAGCACTGTTATCCCACCCAGACTGGGGAAAACACTCTGACAGACTTTCTGGCTCAGTCCAGTTGAGCTTCTGCAAGTTCAAGTCTTATTGAGTGCCTCGTCCCCCTCCCATATCCATTATTCCTCTGTTCTTAAAGATCACAGCACTGAAGAGATCCAACCAGGTCTTCAAGGGTCACTGGGCTACCCTAGTGACATTATGATGAGCAAAATTGTCCCCATTCTCTGTGCTGTAACCCCACAAGGCATTTTCAAGCTCTCGACCTTCTGGTCTTCAGTGCTGCTTCCAGGAAAGACCTTCCCCATCTTTCTCTTCTTCCATTAGAACTTACTCAATGATCATTCTTCAGGGATATCATAGTTCTAGTCCCGTCATCCCCAGAGTAGCTTTCAGAGCCTCAAAGTACCGTTGAGCTCTCTTCTGTAGCATTATCCATGACTGTTCTTAATCTATCATGGAACTAATGACTTTATTAATTACACATATTGAGCTATAAGTACCATGTCTACAAAAACTAGCTATTTTATTTTAGAATTTTGCCTCCAGTGCCTGAGACACATTTGATGATCAGTAAATACTTTTTAAAAGACTAAATAGCTCAAAGGATAATTAAAGCTTTTCTAAGCAGAATGAGAGATAGGTGAAGTAAAACATTTCTGGTGAGTCAACTGTCCATTGGAGGCTTTTGTGTGAAGAGTCAAATAAATCTAGTTCAAAATAACCACGGAGAAACATGGCAACTAGAGAGAGAGGCTGCCCATTATGAGGAAAGTGTGGTTTGAAGGCTATGGTGGAAGAAGAAATGTCAGAGAGGAGATTGCACACAGGTCTGTGCAAGTATAAATGTGTGACTTTGAGTATTCCAGTTGGCAAAACAACTGAGACACTGTCTAGAGATTTTCTTAGCTGATATTTTTCTTTAGCACAGTTGATTCTAATGGAATAGGAATGGTTTATAACTAGAAAAAACTTACATTTCTTGTATAACCTTTCACGTAAAGTAAGAGAATTGAGTATCAGAAAATGACGTGATTTGATGTGGGCAAGTGGCCGTGCATAGGCAGAGATGGAATCTGATATGGCGTAAGTACAGTGTTAACACCTCTTTAAAATCTTCTGCTCATCTTGTAAGACTTGAGTATAAAATTAATGGTTTATAAACCTATTATTGAGCTAAATGAGACATCGACTAGCACATTAAAAGTAGTTATATCCTGATCTCTTCTGAGCTGATTCACCCAAGAAACAGCTGAACACGCTCCTAGTCAACTATAAATTCTAATGCAAAGTGATCATTGGATCCATTAAAAAATAGTGATTTTTCCAAAAGTACTATTTTATATCACTTAGATCCCAGTAAGGAAAATGCTAGCAAGGTTTGCTATTAAGTTTCCTTTGCTTATATGTGTAATGGTTATATTTAAAGTCTAAAATCAAATGTTCAAAGAGCTCTGACTTTGGAAAGAAATAACAGTTTCTTAGCAGGCTAGATTGACAGGAAAATTAAAACCAAGTCTCAATTTTTTTCTAAATCACATTTTCTTTGAATATAATTCTAGAGGCATCATTTAAAGAAATATTAAAAAATAAGTCTCCATGTTTATAGCCATTCTGTGAACCAGGAGTTTAAGAATGTATGTAATAAACATGTTCTAAGAACATTGATTGCCTGATACATTGAGTCAGCACTAGACCCAAAGATAGAAGTTACAGCCATTCTGTACAGCATGTGGAGAAGTGTATATAAGGACACCTGTAGTGAAGATGTTCCTGAGAATTTTTTTTAAAGACAGAAAGAAAAGAAGGGAAGGAAGGAGTGAAGGATGAAGCGAGGGAGGAGGAAGAATTTTTATTTATTTATCCGGGTCTTGACCTAGGCAGACAAGGTCCTTGGACTTTTACTTGGTCCACACCTCAGTCATCTCAGCCACCTGAGATACGAGGAATGATTTTCTGGGAATGACTTTTAAATCATTTGTCAATGATTATTTTTGAGACTGTCTATTCTTATCTACAAAGAAATCACTGCATAAAGAAGAAAAGAAGGGAGAAAGGAAGGGAGGGAGAGAAGGAGGGAGGAAATGCCTACCAATATTTAAATATGCAATCATTGTAAAACATGAAGTGTTAAAAATATCAATAGGAAAAATTAAATAAAATAATGGTGTTCCTGTATTAAAATTCATAGCCTTAGGGAAAGGGCTTAAATTTTATAATTTGAACTCTAATCTTAAATTTTTTTCACAGATTTTATTTTAACAATTACAGCAATCACTATTCTTTTATAATTTCATGCAAACACATGAACCTAAATTTTATAGTGAATGAATTTTGAGATTTTTATTTTTATGTTTCTAAGATAATGACTATAGAAATCAAATATAAAAGTTAACATTAAAATAATTTAGAAGACAAGAAATTAATTAGTAAAAATGAAGAAAATCACTTTATATTGCATATATTACATTTGTAATAAAGAACCAAAGATTGAATAGTCAGCATATGAAGTTGCTTTTTCTTGTATGAACTTACATACACATTAGACATAAAATACATATATAGTCAAAAATGTAAGTTTCAAAATTACTGAAAATTTGATGTGAAGAATGTTCATATCAAAGTTGATAATACATAATGCCTATTAAGTCAAAATATTTTCTGTTAAGCTGAAAAGCTATATTCCTAAAGAAGGAAGCTGCAGTTCAATAATGACTAAAAAACATAACTCATTTACAGTCTTTTCCTTCTATATAATCTTCACTTTCAAAGCAAAAATCCAAAAAAACAGACATTCCAGGAAAACTCACATAAAGCAATCCTATGAGAGCTTTGACCTTCACTGTGTGTGTTTAATTTACTTACATTGACTAAATAGCAAGATCTATTTCAAATACAATGAATATATGTAAGTCCTAAAAGTGGACTTCATATTTAAAATAAAGTTCCATAGCATATTTTCATATTTAAATAAGCCTGGCCTGGGAGAGTCCTCTCTCTCTCTCTCTCTCTCTCTCTCTCTCTCTCTCTCTCTCTCTCTCTCTCTCTCTCTCTCCATAATAACTTTCAACCAAATGCTAAAGGACTTAATGTTCAATGTATAGAAGGATTGTAGGCTCTGGATGTTATTTTATAATGGATGGTATTTTGACAGGAAGACAAAAATTCATGTTGATAATGATCTATTAAACCAAGAAGCTATCACTGAGTGCTGAGATTTCCTGTAGCCTAATCCCCTATAGCTATGACTGGCTCAGTATATGATTTTGTTGCAATTTTTGCTTCTTCCACTACTCTGTGGGTTCTTATTGAGCAGGAATTGTTCACCTGTCAGAGCTAAGCACAAACCTTATCATATTTTACATTCTTTAAATGTGTATTATATTAAGTGTAACTGATTGACTAGTAACTTTAAATTGTTACCCTACTAGAAGCACGTCATGAAGATCTAAGTCAATGGCTATAAAAGCAGTTGGGGCTCAGAAGCGGAGTACAAGGTGAGGCAGTGTGTGGGGAATGTGCCATTGGTTAGGGGAGGACTTACATCTGGAAGGTAGAAGAGAAGAAACGAAGATGAAATTTCAGTTAAAGTAGATCTTGACACCAAGGTGAGTTTCCTTAGTCTGAAAATAGATTTTATCCAATTTCCAATCCTGGACAGGATCGTAACCAAATTTGTAAGTCCCATTGAGTCTGAGATAAAATGTGTGTGGTTCCATCTTGATAACAGGCACAAAATGGAGGTATAAACCTTGATAAGTCATAAAAGGAAAACAGTCTCTTTTGCTTAGCCCTTTGGTTCTACTTCAGGCAAGCAGAGCATGATCTGATTATAAACAAGAAAGATAACTATTAAAAATTTAATTTTCATGTAAGATGTTGCTTGCATAGGTCATGGAAGAGCTAAAACTCCAAATAAGACAAGGTGGTGACCCAGAAATGAACAAAACCAAAAATCTGCTGCTGTCCCTGAGTTGGAAAGACAAAGCTACTACTGGAGCTAAGGAAGTGATTCCAGTGTAGCCAGAACCCAGAAAAAGTTGAAATCAGGGCTTTTCTTTTGTCCATCAAAACTAAAGCATGAAGCTTATGTCACTACAGTGCAGATCCTGTCCAGGATTGAGAGAAACTGGCATCTTTCTCTCAACTTACGGTTTTCTGCTGCTGCCTGAGACTGTACTTAGCCATGGAAACCTTGGAAGCACAAACTAAGGCTCCGTCCTGGCTGCACAAAAAGAAAGGGCAGTGGAAAGACTGGATCTGGGAACAAAAGGCCAGGATGTCACAGTCTGCCACACTTCTTACTTAACTTTTGTTCTCACCATTCTCTGCATCATTCTTCTGTAAGGGCCTCAGACTTCATTTCCCACAATGCAAGTGTTGATTCAATAAAGAATGTGAATAGTCTTTAACAAGTGGTGCTGAGTGTTGGGACAGCCACACGCAAGAGTGAAGTTGAGCCCTAGTCTTGCACTGTCCGTGAAAATGGCCTAACGATGGATCATTGACTTGTATAAGAACGAAAGTTATACCACTCTTAGGTGAAAACGGAGGAGTACATCTTTGTGGTCTTGAGTTAAAGATGACAGTTTCTTAGAAAAAAATTTCAAAAAGAAACAACAAAAGAAAAAAGTAGGCAATTGGGTTTGGTTCAAAACGTAAACTTTTTTGTTTCAATGAATGCCGAGAAAGTGCAGACAGCCCGCGGAATGAGAGAAAAATGGCTGCAATAATATGCCTCATATTTAGAATGTCTAAAGAACACTTACAACTCAGCAATGTCAGGGCCAAAAAATTGAAAATGGGCAAAATATTTGAAGAAGTGCAAAGAAGTACTTTATAAAACATAAGCTTTATGTAAGTAAGCACCTGGGAATATGTCTGACAGTCACAATAACATAGCATTCGCACTTGCTAGAATGAGTCAAATCCAAAAGACAATGACATGCGTTGGCATGAAGTTGGAGAAGTTGAAACCATCATACATTGTTGGAGAGAATACAAATTTGAGTGGCATACTTTGAAAAGTTCACCACATTCTCCAAACTTTAAACATAGGCTTTTCATAAGATCCAGAAATTCTGCTTCTTTATACCCAAGAGAATTAAAAATGCATGTCTTCTACAGAAAAGCTTGTACACTAATGCCCATAGCAGTATGATTTAAAATGGCCAAAACTGCCCATAGACTAAGGAATGGATACACAAAATGAGGTTTATTCACACAACAGTCTTATTCAATTGTAAAAAAAATAGATGAAGTATTGATACGGACTATAACATGGATGAAAATATTGTGGTCGGTGAAGGAAGCTATTCAAGAAAGACCACAAATTATGTGATTCAATTTACATGCAGTATCCAGAGTAGACAAACCTATAGATACAGAAAGTTTATTATTGCTTATCTAAGTTTGGGAGGGAGATGTGTTGAGGGGGCTGGGGCACGTGAAATGACTACTAATGAGTCCGAGTTTCTTTCAGGGTGCTGGAATGACAGCGAGGAGAGACATTTGCACACACTGAACATAAAAACCCCTAAAACCACTGAATTGAACACATTTAATGGTGAATTTTATGGCACGTGAATTTCTGCCATAAATTTGTATCGCAATAAAGCTGTTAAAAGGGGGGCATTTGACTTTTCCAGATAAACAAAATTCTTTTGAGTTCCTTCCATCAAAAAATATTGTTCATGCTTCAGCAACCTAAAATAGCTAAGATCATATTTTGAAACTGTAGCAAAAGCAGATCCAAACAAAATATTTGATTTTCATAAATACACACTGCATGTGAAGATAGGCAGTCAGGATAGCTTTGTTTAAAGCCTCGCCTCTAATGCTGCTGTGAAAACCGGCTCCATTTATGAGGGAAAAAACATGAATGTTCGCTTGTGTCTGACTCAACATATTGTTCTTCACTGTCTATCCCCATTTACTTTTATAACCTCTCTCTTCATTTTCTTCATGGTTAAATTGCATGATATGTGTTGCTCTGCTTCAGGGAGAACCATTTGTTGTGTGATTATCACCAGGGGCTGACCATTATCTCGAGGTGCAGAAATTCAGCGCTATAGGTAACATGAAGGCATAATTTATTACGCCTCTGTACCTAATTGAAAACTCAGATGACTCTGGGTAGAACTGTATTTGATCAAGAATTCTGTTCTTTGAGAAGTGGCATTTCTCTCTTAGACTTGTGAACAAAATAACGTTGAAACCTCAAAACACACCCAGCAAAATAAAAAATAAGGGATTTTTTTTTATACTTTGAAGTAATTGCATTCTACTCAAGAGAAATTAAGGCAAAAATGTCTATTAAAAAAGGGGAACTATTTTATTCGTTTGCATAGAGTTACATGTGACTTCGAAGCTTTTATGTCTGTTCAGGAACATAGAAAGGCAATGATGGAACCAAGTGTGGCGATGTTAATCAGAACACAGGCAGTAATTCTTGCCATGATACTTTTCTTTTTGAACAACTGCATAAAGTAGAGGAAAGCAAAAAAAAAAAAAAATATTAACTCTGGAGATTATTTTCTGTTATAACATATCCTTATTTTAGTCCTTAGATTTCTGTGTCTATTAGGCAATTTGTGTGTCAATGGAAAGATTTTATTAGGGAAAATCAGATAGATATATGAGTTTTTATTTACCAAATACGAACATGAAAACAGAGCATATTTGTTTCCATCTGCTACACCATCTTTAAACATTCCTCCTCCCCCCAAGTAATATAGTTTCCAAAATTCATAAGATCTGCAAAACATTAACATTTGAATGCTGCCACCCATTCTCTTGAGTACTAAAACCTCCACTAAATAACAAAATTCTTTCAAAATTTTATCGTGCAACATGTCATCTACCCAGTAGGAACACAACACTGGGTCTGTTATTGTTAAACTACTCAATTCTGAAAGTTAATTTTAGGTTGGACTCATCCAGTGCAGCCCCAGTATCCCTTGAAGGCACTCTGTAACCCCAGAATTAACAGAAACAATAAACGATTTAATGGAAATATAATACATGCTCCAAAGCATATGTCATAAAGGAAATGCAAATGAAAGGAAAGATGCCAATGGCCCATATCTGGAAAGCTGGCAGCTGCAAATGGTGGTGAGGGTCTGGGGCAGCAGGATCTCTCATGCATTGCTGGGGCCAGAGCAAAAGGATACTGTTCTTTGAAAGACAGCGGAGTGGGGTCAATGAGAAATCTCTCCACTTTCTCTGAATTTTACTGCAAATTTAAAACTGCTCTTTAAGAAACAGTCTTCAAAAAGCACAATTAATTTAGGTATGCTCATTTAAAAATAAAATTACTCATTACTTACACTGTGTATTTGCTATTGACTTGCAATTCATTCTACATCGACTGAAAATGGGACGTTACCAACTGTTAACAGAAGGAAGTACTTAGCATCTAGGACTCCAGTGGTTCTCAGAGTCAGGTTCTGGGACCATTGTTATCAAGATCACATGAAAGTTGGTTGGAATTGCACTATCTCAAGCCCACTCCAGTCTAGCTTTATATTTCTAGCAAGCCTTACAGGTGATTTCAGTGTACACAAAATCCTGAAGACCTCAACTCTAATTTGATCTCGACTTCTTTCATCATTCAAATCTAGGTTGCTGTCAGCTCCACCTGTTACTTCTTTACGGACATCTTTTCCAAGGGTGCTCACTTCCCTGTGTTGAATTAGAGGGGATATCTATTATGCTTGACTACCCGGCATATCTTGAACTTGCCCTCAGCAGTTTGATTTTCAGACATGTGTGGCCCACCCTCCCTGAGTAGATATACAAATACTAAGTCTCCATATTTGTTTGTCACTAGTGAGTGAGTACATTGACCTAGGTTATACCAAGAAGATGTTCTCATATGAAAACTAAATGTGGGAGGAACAGCATGACGTGATGGCCAAGAATAGGTAGATTTAATCTTTGGACAGGCAACTGTGGTCCATTGTTCAATCTTTTGGAAGCTATGGCAGCGCTTTTGATGTTCAGACTGAAGCCTAGTCAATGACAAATGGTAATGATGGCTTTTTCCTAGAACCCTCCCACTGTGTGGATGGATGTAGCTCTTGGCTTCCTTGTTCTGAACTGACTAACACCAAACCTGGCCCTTTGCCTCTCTTGCAAAGTCCATGAGTTTCCAGTTTCTTTTAATAAAAACTTGTTTCTCAATTTTGCTAGAAGAGATTCTGTATTTTCCAACCCAGAATATAATATGAAAATTATACTTGCTATCAATCACTGACTATTCTCCATGTCTTTGGCTATAACTGGCGGGTGTGCTTTCTAGCTGGCATCCACTGTATTTTTTAAGTTATAAGAGCTTCTGTTAGTAAGCAGAATTCCCTCAGGGTCAGAGAATGTTGCCAGTTCCTCATGACCAAGGAAGTGCTTCTTTATACTTTCTATGTGCTTGGAATTTTTCCTTTGCCACTTCCTCAGCTGTCTGTCATCTCTCTAAATATCCCCATTTTTTTCTTTGCATTGTCTATTGTCCTTGCTTCAGTTCACTCAAGATTGCCCTTGAGTGGAACTTTGCTGGTGGGATGATTTTATTGTTTCTGGCTTTCTGTCAGGAATAGCTTCCAAAATGGACCTGACCTTGACTCTGCACAGAGCTGAGTCCCTGCTGGGAACATCCTTCATATGCGAACGTTTTGTTCTTCCTCCATCCTAGCCTTAAGCCATTGGGATTGTATTCTTTAGTTATACTCATTTTGTGGTAATGTACAATTCCAAGATTGAACCTTCTTTATTGAACAACTGGAAAGTCGGGGCATTTGGTATGAGGTATCATGAATTAAATTGTAGAACTGTTGAATTTACTGTTAGAAAATAATACCTTAGTCACCTCTTTGATCAAAATTTTGAGAATCTATGGAAGAGAGTAAACCAACATCAAGAAATAGAAAATAGGAGGATAGATAGGACAAGACCAGAGAGAGGTTGCCTCTTATTACTTAAGAAAGATGCATTTTAATGACTTAATATAGTGTAAGAAAGACATTTACAAAGTAATCTCTATTCCAAAGACTTAATGCATGGGTAGGGATAAAGGCAGGTGTGGCTATGGAATAATATCTGAAGAACACTTTTTGTGAATCAATAAACACAAAAGAGTGATTCTAATAAAACATTGACGTAAAATGCAACACATGAAAAACCAGCATATGTCAAACACTAAAGCAGTCACCAGTGTGATAAAAAGGTGCAGAATAGTCTCGTGAGAATAAGCTACACCTGTTCTTTACAACAGAACTATTGATAAGATTGCAATTTCTTAATCTGTGAATTAATTTTCTTCTGATGATTGTGACCACTTTCGTCTTTACCCCTCCAGGCATCACTTAAAAACAGGACAGGGATAGGATGCGAGAAATGTGTTGTGTGAATGTCACAGAGTGCACTGACATCTGTCAGAGTCACTTATCACATGCACATCCTGGCTAACCACTATCGCTCTTTTTGTAACACACGACTGCATACACTATGGAAAAAAGTCACAAGAAAGCGTACTTCGTTCCCAAATGAATGGTCCATTTATTAAGTAAATAAATAGGGGATGTAGGAAAACTACAGTAAAACAATGCTCCTTCTAAGAACAAATTGCTTGACATATTTGAAAATGCTGTATCCTTTTTGTGGAAGAAGAACTTCAGGCTATCCATGGTTACTTTCAGGCTCAACAAAGAAACAATTCAGGTGAAATAACTTCCAATCTCTGAATCTGTCCTCATGAATCTTTTTTTTTTCAAAATTACCTAGTAATAGATCATTATCCTTTATCATTCTTTTTTTATTTGTATGTTTTAAGGAAAGGTACAAACAGATATGCAGGTGAGTAGACAGGCAGGAAGAGAAAGGAAGAAATTTATCTTATTATTTGTTATTTAATTTAATTTCTTTTTTTTTTCTTTTCTTTATTTTTTATTTTTTATTTTTTTGTGGTTCACACTGGTTGTTTCTCCCTGGACGCAGGACTAGAACCCAAAGGTATGTACCCTGTGTTCCTTTAGAAGGGATTGACCTCATGCTGCTCGGTCCACCAGTGGGTGCCCTGTAATTTCTTTTTCTAAAAAGGCTGGCATTGTAGATGTGCATGTCACAGCTTCATTTCCTCAAGACTTTTTTTCTTTTACTAAATTAGATATTTCCTGAGGATAAAATTGCTTGTCTTTTCCAAAGCAGTCATGAGACTCATGCATAGAATAAATCACAGAAAATAAAAGCCTATACTGGGTCAGAGGCATGGAGAAGAGGGACATCATTTTAGAAATAGGTGGTAAAATTAACAGTTCTTAGGAATAGATTGGGTGAAACCAGCAAACATCAACTCTTCATAGGCTTAGATGAGAATGAAGAGGAATTTAAGATAAAACCCAAGTAACAAACAAAAGCAAAGAGCTATCATTTTTATGCTGGATGATACTCTACGCTTATTTGTTCAGGTTACCTATCTGATGGAGGGAGAGATCAAAGATAAAATGATAGCCTATTCTTCTTGAGGTCTCTCTCTAAGTACTTTACAGGTATCTTATTTAATGTTCTCCACGTGCCTTATGAATTATTAGTGGTAGAAGCTAACTTTGAATCAGATTCTTGACAAACTCACCTCTCTGGCTCTCTAGAGACAGAGATGGGGGATCGTGGATGGGGTCCCAGAGAGGAGATCAAGTAAAAGACAGAGAGAAGTTGATCCTGAAAGGAAGGTTCTCTGGGACCAGGGGAAATGCCATAGAGATAGAAGCAGGCATGGACTGCATTTGAGAAGCTATAGTGCTTTAATTCTGCTAGTTTTTTTTTTTCTTTTTAACTTGAATAAGAAGGATGCAAGGTGATGCTCCAATTCTAAAGCCAGCTGAGTATTGGGGGGTTACTTTTAAATGTTGAGGCTACTAACTTTTGTCATATTTCTAATGATTTCACTGTGTAAGAAACCTGAAAAAACAAACACATAATGACCATATGGTGATATTACTCTACATTAAAAGTAAGAACAATGAGATGCTTTTAAAATTCAGTCTGGCTCAGAATAACGCAGAATAGATGGATTACTTCCTTTGGAACTACATTATGTAAATTTGATTTTTTAAATTTCATAGAACAAAAACCAGGACTTAAAGAATATAAAACAAACATTAGAATTAAATTATACCTCCATAGTCTAAGAAGTAAATCCAAGTAACCCTAGAGAAATATATCTTTATTATTAATCAATGTAATTTCATAATGCTGAAAGAAACTGTGGAATCAGATGGTCCAAATGGTTTTTTTCACTTTAACCAGGGCCTGGAAGTACAGGACACTCCAAAAATGATACAGCTCATTGAAAGGTAAAGCACGACTTCAGTATACTGTATGCTTTCCTTTTTCATATGGTCTAAAGAAATGTTCTCTCTCATGTTATTTTTGACTCATACGTTCTTTTTGCTGTCTATTATGGATGTCAACTGATCTGTAATAGACACGTAAACTAGTCATTGATCCTAAGGGATGAGATGAAAGAACTCACAATTACGGAAGGCATACTCTTAGCCTAGATCTGTGCTAAGTACTTCTAGTTGGACTTGACCACGTGTAATTACCTTAAGCATTTACTGATTGCCCCATTCATTCTCACAGCTGAGAAAACTGTGGCTGAGGGAAACTAAACAACTCATATGAAGTCTTATACAGTCATTTCCTTCCCATTGTCATGTGACATGGTATGATGTTTGCATCTTTAAAGTATCTCAGTTTTATTTCCCTTTGAGTTTTTTCTTTTTTTTTTTTTTTAAGGAAAGGTGCAGGAAGGAATGAAGGCAAATAAACAAATAGGAAGACAGTGGAGGAAGAAGCACCTTATTTTATTTCTATTTAGTTGTTCAAATTGATTGACGCCTGCCCCCTAAATCCACCCCCGCAACACACACACCTGGGAATCAAACCCAGGGGTATGTGGTCTATGTCCTTCAAAGGCGATTGACACAACCACTGCTCCACCAGGACGCTCAGCCCTTTGAGATTTTTAATGGTTTTAACTTTTAAATAATATCAGCATGGCTCTGGAAAGTTGACTCTGACTTGGTTAGCAGGGACTAGACAGAATCCTTAGAAGAAAACTGTGGAAAAGAAATTAAGCAGATGTGTTCTTCTTGGTCTGTCTGGAAGGGATGATGAGAGCAGACTGTGACGGACAGAGAGGAAGGAAGAATGTGAGGGTGGGTTTGCCACCAACATCTTAAGAGCAGCTTGCAGCTCTGCGAACCTCTCTGGCCAGAAGAGGGCCTTGAGCTGCCCCATTTCCTCATAAACATGCTAGTTAATCCAAGTTCCCTAAGGGAATGTCAGATCCACATGCATAAGTCACATGTGTAAACTCTGGAGCAAGGGAAAATTGGAAATGCAGTTTATTAGATTTTCTGCAGGAGACACAGGTCTGTCTCAAACTACCAAGAAGGATTTTTAACTTACTGTAGGCAGTCCAGACTTTCAAACGTTTGCTACCATCCACCACAAACTTTTCTGTCTAGACAATAGCTGTCTTCTGAACTTTCAAAAGATGAAAATAATAAGACTCACTTCCCTATGTGAGAAAAATTTAAAGTTTGAAGTCTGCTTTCTTACTGAAATGAATGATCCCCAATCTCATCTGCCTCTGGATCTAGCTTCAAGTCCACCTCTGCTATTATTTCTTTCTCATCTAGTTCAGCCTTATCAACTCTGTGAGATTCCAGAAAAGGAGAGTGATTTGAAATGCAACCAGTCCACAAATACCCTGCATATGATAATGAGGGGAAGACAGTGGCAAGAGTATAGGTTCATGCCCACAACATGTATAAACATGACAAGGCCAAAATAAAGAGAAACAAATTAAAAGATTAGGAAGTGCCCTTCTTATTTCTCCAAGGGATTGGTCAGGAAATCACGGTTACTATTTTAAAGTCTTCTACCAACCATCCCACATTTACACTTCCTGGACACATTGTCCCTAGTTGTCCTGCCTGAACAAGATTTCTATAGTCTTATATTAGCTGTCAGCACTGAACATGCAAAACAGAAAGGCACCCTTAGGGACTGTTCCCTGATTCTAAGACATAAACTGTCCTTTCTCCATTGTGCAGTAGGTGCTACTACCTGGCCACAAGTTCTATATAACATCCCAAGCAGTCCACACACCCAGGAAGCACTAGTCTGCTGATGTAAGTGAACCAAACAACTAAGATGCTTGAATTGCACCTTGGATCAGCTTAATGAACCTTCTCATTAATGCCTCCATACAGATACCCTTTGAACAGTACACGCAAAAGATGCATATAAGGTTTCATCACAATTCAGTGTGATCCCCTCTCAACTGCATGCACGATTCTAAGTGATAATGATTATAAGGTTTTGTATTGTTTCTGCTTTGCAGGGTCGATCCTGGTAGATTCCTGAAAGATTCTGCAGGATGCTGAAAAAACCAAAATCCGCCTCAGAGTCAATTATGGCAAAGGCAGTGAGGCTCAGTCATTTTCTGCAGAAGAAAATTTGTTAGCACATTATGCATGTTATTGGTTTATTCAAGGTGTCAGCCTATTGACTAGTATGTTGAAATGACTAAGTTCTAGATAACAGATTTTTATATTTTCAAGACTGATATTTTTTCCAGATAAGAGTATGGTAAATCAAAAGACACACACACAATTTCAATTAGATAAATGCTTCAATCTTATTGGGGTATTTAATATCAATTACTTGTAATCTCTAGCTTCCATTCAAATTCTGTGAAGTGTCTGTCATGTCTAAATAGTGCCCCATCTTCTTAATCTTGGTATTCATATCTTATGCATAACAAAAGTATGTTTTTCAAATATGAATCGACTCATCTGATTTCTGAAGTAGTTTTCAAAATGAATCTGTCACGTAATTCAACATTGGTCATGTTTTCTTATTCGATTCATTTAAATGTAGTTAAAAATTGCTAAATCAATATCGAAGGTAGCCACTTGGCAATGCTGAAACATCAGAAAAAATAATGCAATTGTCATATTGGGCAGCAATTATGATGGACAATTCAATAACAAAATTATACATATATACATGTACATGTATACACACACAAATATACACATACATGCACACACATATATATATATATATATATATATATGTTTGTGTATAACTAATTTAAATGGTTGGGTATGCAGGATTGAATGATTAGAACTACCTGATCCAAAATCCATTCAGCAGTTTAAAAAATTCAGTCAGATTGTTAGTTTAAATTAATGAGTCAATTTAGTTAAAGCTAGTGAGGCACATCTATGGTAAAATTAGAATATTCAATTTCCATGAAACTTTCTGGGTGTTTTTATCAAGTGGTTTGCTACTTCGATCCTATAACTTCAAACGTGGGTAATTTTATACTTCAGTCCAACACTAAACACAACTGTAAAATGCTTAATAGATATTGATTAAAATGATGACTAACAGGTCTTCCTCCTACTTTGATATTCAAAAGAGAAAGGAAATTTCTCAAAGCATCTAATAGCAGTTGGCTGTATTTGAAACACAAACAATTCTTTAGGAAAACACATGGGTTTAAGTAATACGTTTCTTCTTACGTATCTTAATTACAATGAATCTCAAAAGCTTATGGACAGACAAAAGTAATGAAGACATGGTCAAGACATGTATCAAGAATACTATTAAAATGCTTATTTTTCCTTTATATTTTAAATTTCAGTGAAAAGTACGTGTAGAAAAACACTGCCCAGAAAATTTAAATTTCATACTCTGTTATCATTAAAGAGAGATTTTTTTTATCTGGGAGAAAAACTGGCTGCACCGATATCCCGATTCTTGTTCTCAGCTCTGTAGATCCAGGGAACCGGTGTACCCGAGAGAGAGAACTCAGGAAAAGTGCCTGTTCTTTGAACAACCTTTTTGGTAAGACACACACATATAGCCCCTCCCCCTCAACACACAGTTGACATTCAGAAAGGACTCCACCACAATTATTTACTCAGCAACAAGTATGCAAATTTAAATAGTTAATATATATCTGTATAAGATATAAAAGGGCTAATTTACTTGTATTTTGGATAAGCAATGATTTTAAGTATAGATATTTTAAATGTTTCAAAATCTTCAAGCTTTTATCTTTCTTTAGAGGAGTCAGGGAAGGATGGGAAAAGAAGGGCTCAATACACAGAGGAAGATACAGAGACACAGAGAGAGAGAATGTTTTTAAAATGTTTTCAAATGTGTATGAAGGAGCATTGCATCATAATATTATAAAGGTATAAGGTGTGCATCATGGTAAATCAACATTTGTGTATAACACATAAATATAGAACAAACAATTCAATTCCATCATAAATTAAAGAATTCTTGTCTTTGTTCACCCATCCCCACTGCCTTCTCTTCTGGTAACCATCAATTTAGCTTTATAGGCTAGAATTTTATTTTTGTTTTATTTAGTCTTTAGTTTGATATCTCTACCAAACACAAATTAAATCATACAACATTTGCGTTTCTCCTCTGACTTACTTCCTGTAGTTCCATCCATGCTGTTGCAGATATAGAGATGTGTAGTATTCCACAGACCACAGCTTCTTTATCCACTGACATGACAATGGCCACTTAAGTCGTTTCCAGCTCTTGGCTGTTGCAAATAAATGCTGCAACAAACAGAAAGGAATATATATCTGCAAATTAATGTCTGTATGTTTTTGAGTGAATTCCCAGAAATAAAATAAATGAATCACAAATATTCTATTTTTAAGTGCTGGAGGAATATTTATATTTGAATAAGAATCTTTCCTTCTGCTGGGGACTGGTGCCTTTGCTATTTCCACAGCTTGACACATTTCTCAGGGAACAAGCAGCAGCCCTTGTTTAACAACTGAGTAAAAGGAAGGATCCAAGCAGCATTTGATAATATCTGTCTCCCACTTTCCTGAACCCTGAGATCTACTTTTGAGGAATTGCTAGAGAGTTAACATTATGATTTCCTTCAAGTTCCCCCTCCGAAAGATCATTTCCCACGTCTTAGAGAAGTTACAATCAGGGGGCTGACTTCCTAGTTTGGGTGATATCAATGTGAAAACTTGGCTCAGATTTCACAAATCTTCATACCTCCAAAAAACATTCCTTTCCTACTGCACTGTACAACAAAAATTTATGAAACAGATGTATGAACAGACATGCTTTCAAAGTTCAATAACAAAATAATCATTATTTCTATCATTGTAAGTGTATTGAAAGGAATGTTATCTATCATCCAAATATTAATATACATAAAATTCTTGAAAATTTGACATATCTTAAGAGATAAAATTGACTTGTAATATTTTTAAAAGGCATATGACAGGGATATATTATACAGATGTTGACTTATAATGATACACATCTTAAACCTACATAATGTTATAATGCCATAATATTTCAATAAAGTAAAATTAAAATATAATAAAGTACACTCATGAACAATAAAAAATAAAGTTCCACATATTCTTGCTTTAAGTTCATTAAGTTTTGTCTTCATTGGAGCCAAGAAGTTGTTGTGACTCGCCACAGAAATGAATTAAGTGGTTTTTATTCTACTGCATAGAAGAAATGCCAAATTCCTTATTTGCTAAAGTAGTTTTCTAGACACAGGTTTCTACTAGCCTTTTCTTAAACGGCTGATCAATATCTTGAACAGCAAATCCTCCTCAGGTTGAAATGTTTCCTCCCACTCCCTCAGGTACCTGGTATCTCTGATTCCTGGTCATTTCAGAATTCCACAATGTAAACAGTCTGTTCCCAGGTCCTTGGCTGTCAGTTAAATGACAGCTCTGTCAGGTATATACATTATTTCTCTATTTTCCACATTCTAATAGTGTGATTTTTTTTTTTATCTTTTTTCTAATCCCCCTGATCTTGGGTTTTAAAAAGAGAAATCCTGATTCTAAACCTTGGTAACACATGAGGAAGCACATTAGATATTTGTTTTACCTTCATGCCCTTATTTCCATTTCCCCATCATATTTTCTGCATATAAGCTGTACTCATGGTAAACATACATATGGACACTTTAGATTTCAACTTTCCCTAAAACTCCTTACACTAATCAAGATCAATGCCCTCTCTTTTGTTTATCATCATTAATAAAACAGTCCTTGCATATGACCTTTAGTTAGAGTTCCTTTTTATTTCTATAGCATTTATTCTACTTAACCTTTTAGATTCTTTATCAAGAGAAAAACAAATGCCAGTTCACTGGAGAAATATTGCCTGTTAGGTTTGACCAGCAGTGTACTTGAAAAAGAATAAAATTTTAGGGAATATATGCTCTTATTACTAAAAAAATTTAATTATTTGTCTGATCTCTGGAAGTGTGCAAGGTTTCTACAGTTCCTCATCAACATTAAATGAATGAAAAATGAATGAGCAAATGAGTGAATAAGTCAGACTTACTCAATTTCTTTCTGCTCAAAAATAATGCTGTATCATTATTTTTCCTTTGGGTATTTTTGGCTGATCTATATTTTGTCCTGAAGAATGATTATCAGTTTGAGTTGTTCCCTAAATTTCTCTGGCAGCAATTACAGATTTTGTTGATGAATTGACAATTTGGTAGACTGTTTTACTGTATTTATAAATAACAAGAAGCTACTACTAATGGCAATGTTTATATTTACTATTATATTACGCACTTCCTAGTGCGTAATACCTATCTTCAGTTCCAGAGCACAAAGCTTAGCTGAACATGCTGGGTCTACCTGATAGTTTCACACTGTTACCATGTATTGCTATCATTTGCTTATACTTGTCTTCCTTGAAGAGTTGACTTTCAAGGAGTATGACATCGCTGTACTCACTTTGGGAATCTCTATGCAGCTCTATTGACAGTAAGTCTGCAACACTGTTTAGGACATCTTGGTCATGCAGCACATGTTCAATCAACTCAATCACAAGCCCTTCTGCCACCACATCAGCCATATGCCTGGACTGTATTTTGTTTGAATAGGTCTAACTACAATATATGTTTTGTGGATCATTTTTATAAAATATAAAACCACCCACCCAATTTGCAGAAAACAAAACAACACAAACACATTGACATTGTCGCTGCAAAACTGTCACTGTGTTCTTCGCTGTCGTCCTCCTTTCCAAGGGATGTTCTGGTGTGATGAAAAAAGAAATAGACACTGCCGGCATCTTCTCTCCTTTCTCATTCCTTCTTTGGTCTCACTCAACAAATGGATTTCCCAACTCAGAAATGGCGATGCTATAAAAAATATTATTAACTTCACAATGATTCGTCAATCTCATAAATTCTAATAAGTAGCATGACCTCCCTTTATAATTCAATTAACTCCAAAGGAACAATTTCCTATAGCATATTCACCTCTATTATCTCTAATAGCATTAACCCAGCAAGGTGACCAATGGCAGGATAGGTGAGCTCACTGTTTTGTCCAGAGGCACACTGGCCTTGAACTGAACCCGAGGGGACCAGAAGGCCCCAGTCCTCTTTCCTTTGCTGATCCTTTTACCCCCGTGTCTAACCGTGAGGTGGTGTTTACATCATATATGCAGTATTGACAGTTCGTCCTTGGTAAGTGCTTAGTTAAAAGTCTTCTGCTGTTGTTATTCCTGAAGTTCTCTATTTCACCCTTTACATCACAAGGGCAGCCTTTAGAATAATAGTTTAAAATCTTTGAATTCTGCAAAGATGGTAGGGTCAACATGTGAAAGAGTGATAGTTTCCCTAGGAGAAAATAAGGGTTAAATGTATATAATTACTCAATGTCCTTCTTTCTTTGAAATCTGAGAATCAGGAATCAGCCAAATTGCTAGTATTATAGTCAGGCAAGAAGTTTGCCTGGTCCTTTCCATCAACAAGAAATCCGAATCTTCATCGAGATGTGTAGATAGCATGAATGTTTGGGAGTACAGACTTGGAATGAGCAGGTAACAAACCCTAAGGATCTAATGCTCTGCGTAGAGAACACAGACAACTCTACTGTATTATAATCATCACGCCTGCTACCAGAGCCGAACTTAATGAATTCGGCCATTACAATGAAATGAGTACTAACATGGAAGAGGTGCTGCCTAACTGCAGTTACAATGATATTAGAATATATACACGTATCAAATGAAGATGTTCCCTACCTTAAACTGGCACAACGGTGTGTGTCAAATATATTTAAAATAAGAGAAGAATCATAGAATGATAATGGAAGGTCAATAAAGAGAGGTCAGAATTATTTATATATCTAAATTCTGTATCTTCTTGGTTTCTTGAACAGAGTTCCAGTTTCCTGTGGGGCTCATCAAATACTTCCTGCATTTCTGCATTTTTATATATTCTTTACAACTAAGATCTTAGCCTTTGAGGTAACCTGAACATATCAACTTTTTGCTATATACATATTCTAAATAATAATACAAAAGTTTTTTTAATTACCCTTACATTATTTAGCAGAATGCAAATATTACAGGAATTTAATTCAATTTTCGTGGGTAAAATGTTTGCCTGATTCATAGTTTATAAATATTGTTTTTGTACTCTTTTCCTTTTAAGTTCTTTCGCTGTCAAGTTTTGAAAGCAAGAGTCATATAAAGCCAACCAAATAGTGGAATCACACAGAAGTCCTTTAAAATAATTTAACCTATCTACACAAAGATCTTTCCTTTAGCTTCCAAATAATCTATATGGCTGCAGAATTTAGAGATAGTTTTAAAAGTACAAGAATTTAACATTTACAAGAAAATAGGTTTACTTCAAAGTTCTCTGACTTTTGATTGGTTTCTAATTTCCTTGACTTTATTCAATTTATCTCTTAGATCCCCACAAGGGCAAGTGATAAAATTAAATGAACACCATAAAAAGGTCACATAGTTCAGTTAGGTTACAGATTAACATGTTTTTCTCATAGAAAAAGAAAAAAAAATGTATATAATGAGTAAATAAAGTGTCTCCCTTGTTGCCATATTTTGATTATATAATACCAAGTTTTAAAAAATTTAAACAGTCATTTAAAAAGAATGGATAAAATATTTGAAGCTATTGCATTATACTGGGTTTCTTGCTTTAAAAAATAAAATCTACTTAAGAAGCAAAAATGAGCCCAAATTAAATGCACATTGAATAATACTGTTCATAGTACAAGCATGAAAAGCAAAGATAATGGCATCTGGAAAGAATAATAGAAATTAAGTTAACCAAATGAATGGAAAAGAGTGACCATTTGCATTTGGTTTTATCCTCTAAAACTTTCTTTTTAAATGATATATTTAAGAAGTTTTTAATTTCTGATTTTAAATTACTTTCTATTACAGGAGAATTCAAAGGTCTGAGGTTAAAAATCCATCTTCAGCTCAAGAAGTGGTTTGCTTTCAGGAGGGCAGGAACTCTGTGACTAGCAACATACTTCAAAAGAAACAACTCCCTGCTAGTGTAGACTTCTTGCCATAGTAACTGTTTACTCTCCCACAAAAATTGAAACACATTTTATAAGATGCCAAAAGGAAACTATAAAGAAGAGATATGTGAAAAACAACTTAAAAATTTAGGATTCACACATGACCTTTTGTTTCATTCCGCTCACCTTACAAAGGAGAGGCCCTCGTTGGCATGGGCTCTAAATCAGTATCGAGATGGCCTCTCAAAGCCACGACATGTGTGATTCCAGCGATGGCACTGATGATAACTCACTGCAGGGCAAACAATTTCCTCTCCACAAGTTAAGAACACTTTGGTGGTCTGCATATCTTTCTGTTACACTAGGATTTCAACCCTTTCGATGGTGTACTAATTAATGACAAGAGAACAGTATTAAGTCTATGTGCAAATAGTGAAAACGCTGACTTTCAGTGCTATTATGGCTAGCATTAAAAACATTTTTAAAGGAAAACAACTTAAGCTCTGTGAGGCTGAGCTTCATTTTTTTCAAGTAGGATTAATTTCAGAACAAAAGCTGTCATTAAACTGAAACGTGCATCTGTTCCTGAGGGAAACAATTTAATTATTTTCTTAGATGTTGTGCATCTAATGTTTGTCTAATATTTGCACCTGCCTCTATTCAAAAATTCCTTCTCCATGTTAAAGGGTAAAACCCCTAAAAACTCGTGCGATTTTAATACATGAGTTTATGTGACGTTTAGTAAATATATTTGCTAAAACAGTAATATACCTAGAAATCTTTTTAACCTGCGGTCAGCTGTGAGCATCCAAATATACGGTCTCAGCTCTCTCTCCCTCATCCTCTTTCTAGCAGGAAGGTGTGTGAGCCAAAGAGACAGATCTCATTATGTTCCATTATTCATCAGTTAAAGGTCTCCAATTTATATTCAGTTTGAAATGCTATTGCTGAGTATGAATCTTATTGCTTAGTACAACTTCACTTAAGATCTCTAATTGACTCCAGAATATCTCCTGGCCTTCAAAAACACGTTTGCTCGTGAAATCAGGCTGTTCAGCTTTCTCATGTTCCCTCTGGATTGTCATCAATGTCTTCACAGTGATTCCTCCCCTTCTATGGAAGATTCCAGCCCACGTCCTGCAAGCAGCCGAAGGACCACACTTGCCTGGTCTCTGAGGAAGGGCCACGAGTACCACATTCCAATGAATTTAGCCTCTGACCTCAGCCTGTGACCGTGCTCAGGTCCCTTGCATCATACAAAATTACAAATTTCTAATCCTGCTTGGGCTCTCCTAATGTTCTTCAGTATTCACCCTAGTCTATTCTCCAATAGGTGGTCAGAGAAATTATTTTAAAACATGATTTGGATCTTTCCAATTCCCTGTTCAAAATACTCTCAGAGCTTCCTATCACACCTGGAGTTCAAGCCACAGTCCTTGACGGGATGATCTTCCTGCTGGTCCTCATTCTCTGTCAGCCCTCCTGTCCCCGGCCTGCCCGCTAGCACTTCAGCTACCTGACAGTGTCTTGCTTTGTTCCGTTGCTTCTTTTGATCTCTGCTGAAAAATTAATAGCACTAAAATTAATAGTGTTCCTTAATGTTCCTTAATCTTTGCATTTATTACTACATAACATTCCATGTTTACTGTACTGGTTGAAGCTACAATAAACCTCCCTGGGGGCAGGGTGTTTATTTGCTTTGTTCACTGGTCTAACCTTAGCACTGAAGTCAGCTACCATGAAAAAAAAATGGAAATGGAAAATAAAAAGGAAAAGGAAAAAATCTTGCTTCCTGAAATACCTCCTCTCCTTCCAGCTTGCTTATGCAACTCTTTCTTTAAGCCCATTTGTCAGCCACACCCAACTTGAATACATCAGCCTGGCATATTCATAGCTCCTTCTGTATATAGTCAGATGAATGGGGTATCATTTCAGTCACATGACTGCAGATACCACATTATCTTTGTACTGTGTTTCAGGCAAAACACATCTTGGACTGACTTTACATGAGTGCTTTCTTCGTGATCATAGCCACCCAACTCTATGCTACTGTAGAGAATAAGAAAATAGAGCAAATGTCATTATTTGAAATATTCAGGAGACAGATGTCACAGAATCCGGTGAAAGATAAACTGAGGGAGATAGATCTGTAAAGCTGACTGGCGTTTTGACTTATGTGATGATGTTTGTGCCATTCCTTAAGTTAAAAGGCTGAATCTGTTTTAGGCTAAGAGGAAATTACAAATTCGAGTTTGGGGCCAGGAGATGGGAGACTCCATTATGGAATAACAAATAAAGACAAAGAGGTGGAGGCTGGGGTGGTTAGGGGGATTCAAGAACAGAATTGAACATCATCTTATGTGGCTCTGAGTCAAGTAAGATGAGACCTAGGAAAGACCTGTTGGATGTAATGACAGAGATATCGTTGGTATACTTGGTGAGGCCTTTCAGAAAATGGTAAGGAAAGAAAGGATTTATTTAAAAGTGAGTAAAGCGGAGGCAGGAGACACCCAGGGCTGTGCTTGGCAGGAGAAGGGACATGAAGTCCGGACTCCAAGTCAAAGGGGTCTTTGTCGGCTCTGAGTGAAGGAGTGAGACCTCCCACAGTGCAATCTGAGATGGGACAAAGCTTTGTGCAGCTGCAGGCAGATCTGCAGAACTTACAGCTAGACCGTAAGGGACTTCGCATCTTGGTTTTAGTTTCAAGGAAAAGGGAACAATTTCTTCCATTGAGAGTAAGAAGAATGATGTCTGGAAATGAGAGGAGGGTCCCAGTTGAGAAGAGAGTGACAAAGATTCGTAACAGTCATAGAAAGAGAGAATGTCCGCTGACCAGATATTTATGGAAGGCCTGGAAGGCAGACTTGACAGCCTTTGTTTTCTGTTCATCTTGACCGCCACCCATCCAGTCCAAGCTCCCTCATTTTGTCTGAATGACAGTCCTAGACTATAACCCCTTTACTCTGCCCCCTTGCTAACCTGCTCTACTGCACATGACCCAAAATAAACAGTGAAACAAGACCTGATATTCATGCTATTCTCTGTTCAAACCCCTTAAAGACTTCTTATTGATATTTAGATAAAGACCAAAATCTTTAATGCAAAATGTCATCATAGAATGGATCATTCAAACCAAGAGACTTTCAAGATTGACAGGGTGCATCCTAAATAATGAAAGCGATAGGAGTCAGGACTGGCTTGGGCAAAAAGGGATTGAGTATTGAGAAATGTCTTGGTTTAGCTGCTTCACACATCTCCAGTTTTCTTTCACATTGCGTTGCCCTAAACTTTCTCCAGATAAACAATTTGTTTTCTTTTTCTTCTCTGCCTGCCTCTCTTCCACAGCAGACAACTGCACTGCTGCTCCATGCTCTCTCCATTAATTACCATGGGCATCCATCAGAGGGTCAGTGTTTTCCATTTGTTTTTAAAAAGGCTTTCTTCTGTAGAATAGTATAGGGAAGTCACAGGTGAATGCTCACCAGTCAAGGACGAGACCACTGTACCTATGTGCACTGATGCAGAAATGACAGGTTTTCATGAACATTTAAGGGTAATTAAATTCTCTTTATTTTGACCAGCAGTACCTCCTAATGCTCACGAAATCAAAATGAATAATCTGATATTTGTGGAAGAGGTCACGCTATTTGCCTAGTAAAATCTTTAGATTTATAGAAAGATTATAAATGAGGCAAGGGAGTAAAATATTAGAGAACTTATAATTTGTCTGAGACAGAAAACCATCAAGTTAATTGAGACTGTTTAATGTTTAAAAAGTATGATGTAAAAGCCAGTGAATTATGAAGAATCTGATGTCCTCAACTCCTTCAAAGCTCATTGTTCAGACATCAGCTCACAGATTAATTCACACTTTCTCCGGGAAGTTTATGTTGACTCGAGCCACACCCTGTGCACTTTATTAGAACCATGCAAATGCTCGAGTGCATTCAGCTTTGGATTCTGTGCAAATTATTATGACTATTTCAATGGCATTTTCCTCCTGCACTAGAACATAAACTCAATGAGAACTGGAACAATCTTTTTTTACTCTTGTGTGCCCAGTGCTTACCACAGAACTTGGACTCTAAAGGAATTTGATTAGCACCTGCTGAATAAATAAACAAACATGAAATATTTTTGGCAAATAATCTCACATTTGTTTTCTTCTTAATGGCTGCTATGATGTAACAATCCATGATGCTGTTCCAGAGTTTGCTCGTGCTCATAAATGAAAGCTATGACAAGAAATGCCCTTTATTCTCTTCAGCCAGAGCTAGTCTATATTGAAAAATAATGGCATCAGAACACTGACCAAAACACATGCAAAATAAATTGAACATTTATTGTTCCTTCCAGTCAATATTGCCTTAACGGGAATCAAAGAAAAAATATTCTTGTCATTTCTTTTTCAAGAGAATGCTGCCAATGAAGGTGGGTGGTTGAAAATGCATATGCAGGGTGAAATGTTTTACTCGTGACAATGAGCAATGCAAAAATGTGAAGTGCGACTTCTGAGATGGAGTCATAAATGGAATGTACCTTCCTCCTAGCTCCTCTCATTCTTTATTTTTTTTAATGTTTTTTAAATTAAGTAGTGTTAAGTTACAGTGTAAGTTTAGATGTGCAGGGTCACTCCTCATCAAATATATGACAACCACACCCACCACCAAGTTTCCAGTAGTCCTGCATCACTGTCCATTGGACCCCACCATCCCTGTGCCTACATTCCACTTACTTCCCTGCTGGTAACCAGTTTTATGGTCAATGTCCAATGGTTAGTCACTGTTTTGTCTGTTTGCTTTGTTTCTTTATATTCCACACAGGAGTGAGATCATTTGTCTTTCTCCTTCTGACATTTCATTAGGCATCATCCCCTCTAGTCTCACCGTGTTGTCAAAAATGTCAGGACTTTTTCTTATTAGGACTGTGCAGCATTCCTTCATAGATGGATGATAGATAGACAGATAGATAGATAGACAGACAGATAGACGATGGAGAGATGGGCAGATAGGTACCACATTTTTCATTCACTTTCTTCTAGCTCTTCTCACTGCTCCACCACTCAGTACGGAGACTGCTGTGAAGAGGATCTAGCCACCTTGCGGAGCGTCCCTGTAATGAAGCACCGGGCCCTCTCACCAGCAGCCGGTGACAAACTGAAGCTTCGTGCCAACAGCCATGTGAGTGAGCCTTGAAAACAGACCCATGCAGACCTTCAGTGACTGCAGTGCTGGTCAACTGTAATATCATCTCTAAAAACACTGTCTTGTCTGGGAGATAGTCACTGTCCTTTCTTGAGCTTTCTCTTCTGTTCACATCGCAATGACCTCCCTGAGGGCTCTCACATTCCAGGACACTATATACCCGCCCTAACCCGCCCGCGCCCCCAGGGCCAGGAACCTGACAACCAGGTCCTGTGCCCAGAAATGTCTGACATCATTTGAAGGGCTGGCCCCCTCAGAACCTCTGTGGAGCGGCTCCCCACAGTCCTTCCCCTGCCTCCCGACTCTGCTCTTCCCCCGCGGGGCCCTGCAGGGCGGGCTGTGGTCTCCCCAGCGAGCCACCACTGCTACAAACGCGAAACTCATTCCATGGCATATGCCCTGGTGGCTTAGCAGGTTGGTCCACACAGCGGGTGCAGTCCACACACATCCCAAGGTCCCGGGTTCAAAATCTGGGGCCGGGGCAACCAAGATGAAAAACTAAAGTAAAATGCTTCTTCCTCCCCTCTTCCTACCTGCCTGCCTACTTGTTTTTATTCTTTCCTATACTTTTCCTTTAAAAAAAATAAAACTCCTTCTAGTTTCTCTCTCTTGATGGGCCTCCCCATACCCTACCCAAGGTCACAGGCAATCTTGTCACAGCCTCCTAGGGACACTGGCCTGAGCCATTCTGTTAAGTTGCTCATAAGTGTTACTCTTCAGAAATCTTATGAGAAAATAAACGCTTGTTTGCTTTCACCTGAAAATTTTTAGATAATTTGTTATGTAGCAATGGATCAGTAATATTCAAGCTAATATTCTTTAAAATTGGCATTTGGGACTTTTTTCTATTTCTGTAAAACTTGATTTCATTTGCCTGAAGGTTAATTTTCTCCTCTCATATATTTGGTGTGCATATGATATATAGTTAAGTCTACATGATATATGAGATATATTATATATGGTATATGATTATATACATGAACACACATACACACACATATATTTCTTCTAACAGATGACTATATCTGGCAAGGAAATTATGCTTCCAACTCAGGGAAAATTATATAAATTTTATCTTTGGAAGTGATTCATACATACATGTGCATCAAAGATTTTTATATAATCAAAACATTCTGCCATCATTTGATTCCAGCCCAGTTCAATTTAATAAGAGTTAACTGAGTGAAAAGTGTCTGCTTAAAATTCTGGCTACAACTGACGGGAATACAAAAGAAGGAAAATGCACAATTTCTGGTCTCAAGGACATAGTAGTTTAATTATCTCTTCTCAAGTTTTAATTGGTAAACTTGATAAAAATTCAAATTCTTACATCCCATCAGGATTCCGACTCAAAAATAATCTCTGATGGCTACAGAAACCTATATGTTAAAAGGTTTCTGAAAGAATTTTGGCCCAAATCTCTCCTAAATAATTCCTTGAAATTTTGCTCTATTTTAAGATGGATATAGAACAGATATTTGAGAGCTCATTTTTTAATATCAGAAGAAGCACATCTAAAATAAATATTATCAAATTTACTAAAAGATAGCTCACATCGCCAACAATGCCGCGGCAAGAGCACAGATGTGCATTAACAAAACGCCGGGCTCTGTCCCCATGTTGGCCTGTTTCTTATACACTGAACACATTCGCTTGTTTCACTGGGCCTCCGTTTCTTCACCGTCAAATGAGGGACATGGATTCGATGCTGTCTTGAAATAATCCCGGTCTTTAAAATTAGACAAATTCAGAGAGCAAGTTGCTAGTGCTCGATGTTTACCAATTTATCCCAAGATATTTTCAAAACTGAATTTCTCTTTCTCAGTTTTTCACATACAAAATGGAGTCCATCCGTTCTCATTCCCAGGATTGCTACAAGGATTCCAGAGAACAAGTATGTGAAATTGCTTTTTGATTGTAAAGACCTGTCCCTGAGCAATCCCCAGAACCTGGTACTGAAAGATTTCACCAACTGCTGCTTGTTTAAACTTCCCAACTGCCCTAAGCGGTTAGGAACGCCCTGTGCACAGATGACGCGTCTAGATTCAGAAACCTTATGCAACTGGACCTGGGTCTTTGAATTCAAACTCGAGACCATCCATGAGCCTATAAAAGCTGACACACAGTCGGTGATGGGGAGTGAGCCCAACAGGGAGAGAATCACTCTTTCTCCTTCTAGTCCAGTGAAGCAGAAGGAGTGATCACTTCCAGGTGCCATCACTTGACTTGCCCTCTGCGACCACCCAATTCATCCTGGCCCCCAAATCTGCCTTTTCAGCACAGAATTGCTAAACACCCTTGTGGTTCTTATTAGCAAAGACTTTTGGAAAAAATGATTTTCGCAGCTCTTTTCTCGTTATCTATTTAGACGTTCCCTCTTGTATTTTGCCTTTGACTGAACCCTGTGATAAGAAGCTCTGGGCTCACAGCCTGGCCCAGTTCTTCCATCCCGAGCCTTCTCAATGGCCTGCTTTGTGGCCAGCTGTGGCCAAATGGTCAGTTTTCACCCCCAACAGTCCCTAGATAATTCACTGAAGACCACGGTTACTGTTCTGGATTCCCTCATGTCTAGCGTCTCCAGCTGGCTAGCTGTGCCAGAAACAGATCAGCAAAAGGGATTCCAGGATTCCTTTCTACAGAGGCAGCCAGCTTGCTCTGTGCCTGGCCAGACTTCAGGCATGAGAACAGGAAGGGTGGAGTGCT